>VZRX01009169.1:27778-50340 GCA_013398075.1 Notiomystis cincta | reverse complement strand
CCCACCTGCCCGCGGGGAAGGCGGGCGGCTCCGCCGGGGGCTCCCCGAAGCGCAACGCGGCCATGGCAGCGGCGAGGAGGGGGCCCGGACGGCCCGCCGCCCTTTATAGCCGAGGAGGGGGGCTCGGCAGGGGCGGAGGTTCGAGGGGGCGGCACGGCCCCGCGGGGAAGGTGAACTCCGGGCACCCCGCTGGGCCCCGCGCCCCAGGCTGCCGGTGAGGTGCCCGCCTGGGGCGGCCCCTGCCTTGCTCAGCCCAGAGGACTCGGCAGTGCCCTATGCGTGCCCGACGGGGTAGGTGATGGCTGGCAGCCCTCGATTCACTGCATGAAACGTGGACAGCAGGAGGGAGAGAGGAGTGGGCTTTGCAACCGTTCGCCGTGGCCAAAACATCTGGGGTGTTGGGAGTTTGGCATCACGTAGAGGAGCCAGTGCAGCGGCTGGGTTATTTCTGATAAAATATCTGGGCTGATAGGGTTATAGAGTTCACTCCCTCCAGCTGTTGGCGTGGAGGTAGATGTCCTCAAGCAGCTGTCTGCTTTGGCAAATAATGGATCGTGCATGGTGTGAGACGTAGAGCAAACAGAAGTTATCTCTTCCCGTGGCCGCGACTGCTCCTCTTGCAGTGCTTCACTGCCAGCTGTGCGGGCGGTGTACGGCTTCCTGCTGTGCCTGCTGCTGCATCTCTTTCTTTTTAAGATGCAAGTTAAATGCACCTGGAGAGCCACAGCAGCTCAGACAGGGCAGAGGCAGACATCAGTGTCATCACCTTTTCCACCACTTGCTAATGCCTTTACACATCACACTCGCACATGCCGTGTGCTTCTGCCATAACTGATTCCCAGACAGAGAGGTCTCTTGCTGAAACACTGCCTGCACACCCCAACAACAAACACCAGGGCACTTTAAATGGTTTGTCTTCGTTTTACTTTTTATAACTGTCTCCCAAGAAAAGTTACTTTGTACAGAAAATCATGTTAAAATTCTTAAAAGCTGGTTTTGGAAGTTTTGTTCCTAAAATATTTGTACCTTTGTGCTTTTACATGCACAGCAGTCCAGGTGCTTTCATGACTGAAGTTTCTAGGTTGTTCCCAAAATCATGGGCTGTAGCCTGCAGACAGCAGTCAGAAACATGAGACTTGTACAGTGTTCTCAATTAGCAGTGTAACGAGGGCACGGTGGGAGTGGTAATGGGCACAGGTGAGTGGTAATCCAGAAAGCACAGACAGCATTATTTAAGGTTTTTAGTGAAAGACTCATGGAGGGTTGAATTACTCTGCAGATTCTGTGCAGATTTATAAGATGCCACAGGTGGCAGCAAAAGGGAATTATTCAAGATTACATTTACATGATAAATATTCTATTGTATTTTACATCGAATAATATGCCTGAAAAACATAGCAGAGGTTTCTTTTCTGAGGGATTTAATCCTGCTTGGAATTATGCCATTATAGGAATATTGACTTTAGTTTCTAGGATTTGGTTAAGGTTGATTAAGTCTGCCAGACAGAGAGAGCAGGTTTGTAAGGAAATGTGGTTTTTCTTTCAGCAGCAGCCCAGGCTTAAGGAGTTGCTGGCACCACAGGCCCCCCACTCTTTGCCCCTGTCCTGATGCCTTCCCTTTAGCTGAGCATGTGTCAGTCCACACAGTGTGATCAGGGAATTAACCCAAGTTAAATTAACAGAACAGTAACAACAGTTGGGGTTTGTTGGTTGGGATTTTTTTAATCCAAATCTGGGATTCCTACCTGTGGGTTACCAGCAGGCCCTGGGATGGCTGCACAAGTGAAGGGACACTGCCAGATGGAGCAGGAGGGAAATGAGGGGATCCCATCTGGGGTGCTTCTAGGACTGCTACCACCTGGATCTGAAGCTGAGCTAGCAGAGAGCAAAACTGAAACAGACTACCCAGGGGAGCATGGTGGTTTTCAGTGTCAGACTTCCCATTAAGATGATCATCAATGTATATTGAACAGATACTCAGGAAAGAGTGGGTACAGCTCATAGACCTGTTCCCAACTCATAAATCTGGAAATGGGCTGACTCTTTGATCTCTGACTGCTGTGACATCCTTCAGGCCAAAAGCCTCCTCGGTTCCCTTGCCCTTTACGGTTCCAGAGGTATTCCAATAGCTGTCTTGTGACAGCAGCTGACACACTTCCCTTGGTGAGGAAAAGAACGGCGAGGCTTCCCAGGCCTGAAAGCTTTCATTGGGAGGCACAGATGTAACAATTATAGACTTTAAAAGTCTACATTGTTACAACGGAAGTGAAATAACTTCCACACACTACATTTTGTGGCAATCTATGTTGTCCCTGAGTGCAGTGTGACCGGGGACTCTGGAGTAGGAAGCCTGTGTGCCTGAATTGTGGGCAAAATGGCCAGTGCCCTTCGTGCAGCCCAGGATTGCACACAGGGCCCCAGGGTGTGGGGTTCACACTCAGTCTCTTCATCACCGGGCTGAAAATTGCATTTTCGAGCAGACATACCTGTGAGTGGATAAGGCTGCTGTGAGCAGGTCCAGCTGTGCTGCCTGTATGCAGGTGCTGACTTCTGTTTACTTCTAGTCTGCCTCAGTTTCCCTGTCTGGGCTGGCTGGGTATTACCAGCATGTTCATACATCTTGATGATGAGTCCTTTTCTGCTTACCAGTGGTATGTGCTTTTGCAAAAGCAAAGCAATTCTGGAGCAAGCCCAGAGCCCAGGAATCATATTTCCCCTTTCCTCTTGCTCAGAGCATCACACACTAATTTTGTCCATGGGATCCTCATATTGGCTTGGTTTGAAACAGATCTAAGGTTGAATAAAAGCAATATTGATTGTAAAGGAGTGTGCTATTAGGTGGAAATCAGAATAAGAGGCTTTTGCCTCTTCCCAGGCAAGCAGCATGGCATTAAAGGGCAGCTCCTTACTTCCTTCTGGTAGTTCTCTCCCCTCCCAATTCTGGCACACTTCTCCACAGCTCCCACAGCTTTTTTAGTGTCAGCCCACTGATGTCCTAAAAGCCGTGCCTGTGGGGCAGTGCCGTGTGCCTCCTGCAGCAAGGACAAAGTCTGGATTCAGTGGAGTTTCCTTTCCCTGACAAATAGTTTTGCATCCTACTGTGCCCCTTGTAGTCTGACAAGGAAGATTCTGATGCCTTGTAGGTGCCAGCATCTGCATGGAGTTGTATCCCCAATAAGGGCTGGAAGCATTTAGAGGACATTCAATTTCATCCCTTCCTGTTTTGCAGACTTGCTTTTATTTGTGTCCCACCAAGCCACAAAGGGAGATTTTATGTCTTCCCTCAAGAAGCAGAAACTGTGACAAAAGTCCAGAAGTGGCTTGCTTTTTGAAATTAAGATGGCTAAAACTGAGAAAGCTATCTGTAAGGGAAAAGCAGACTGCCTTGTGTTGATATTAAAAATTACAGACTGCTTCAGAGGCTGTTTACATTGATCTTCACTCTATTTGTCAGGAGAGAAACTTGTGCTTTTATCTGTGCTGGGAGTGCCTCAGCACTGAGGAACCTGTGCCAAGAGCAGTCACAATACAAAATGTGCCTGTACCTGCAATAAAATGGTTTTAAGCTTCAGCTGGAGAACACACTCTCACATCACTGCTGCCAGCTCTGAGCATCCAGCAAGGCTATGAAACACAGAGACTGAGGAGAAGCAGGGGGAAATAGGCCCTGTGGCGAGTTTTCTGGCTAGCTGGCTCTTCAGCCTTCTGCATGTCAGGCTGGGGAGGTTCTCTCAGGCTCTTGGGGCTACATAATCATCTTTTAAATGTGCAGTTTAAGATCCTGCCTTATGCGACTTGAGCTTGGGAAGCATCCGGGAGTGCACGGCAAGAGCAGGCAGCAGTGTGACACACAGTCCTGAGTTTGCTGACCAGACAAACACACCCCTTTAAATAACCAATGTGAGCAGTTCTGCTGCTCAGTCCTGGAGGGAATGGGACACCAGGGGGTTTGCCATGCAGTGATTTGTAACAAGTGCCACCTTGGCTGTGTTCAAACTCCTCTGGCTTGTCCAATGTCACATCACCCTGTTCTTTCCAGGATGCTACAGGGACACAGTTCTTGCACAGTATTTTGTCATTCCAGCAAGGCTTATGGTTTTTTTTTCTTTTTGGTGGCTGTGTACATGAATTCTCTGGTTGTTAAGCCCAAGATTGAAGTTTTTAGTAGTGGAGACTTAGCAGTCTCTTGTCAACCTGACTAAATTTGCAAAGATTTGGTATCTTGGAGATCTCAGTTTCTCTATCAGTTTTAATTTAAATTGGCCAAAAAGTTCAAATCTTATCACAGAATCATAGAAAGATTTGGATTGGAAGGGACCCTAGAGATCATCTAGTTCCATCTCCACAGCCATGGGCAGGGACACCTTCCACCAGACCAGATTGCTCAGAACCCCATCCAACCTGGCCTTGAACACTTCCAGGATGGTGCATCAGCATCTTCCCTGGGCAGCCTCTGCTAGGGTCTTGCCACCCTCACAGTAAAGAATTTCTTCCTAATATCTAATCTAAACCTACTCTCAGTTTGAAGCCATTTACCCCTGTCCTGTCATGACATGCCCTTGTAAATGTCCCTCTCCATGGATTTGGAGACTGACCAAAAAAGGGACAGTGATCACACAAACTTCATTTAGAGAAAGTTTAAGAAAAAATAAAACCACATTTTTGCTGTTAAAACTTAAGTTTAAGCTATCCCTTGATAGCTTGTCCCTGGAGAAGCAATCCCTGGATAATTATTAATATAATTATATTAAATTAATTGTAGTCTGGACACATTTTTATGGCTGCATCTATAACTATATTTGCTCCAGAGCTTCTGTTGGCAGGAAAATACTATATAATTTCCAGCTTCTCTAGCAGGGCCCTGATAGCAAAAATTGTTAATGCATGCTAGGCTTAGGTTTTGAGGTTTTTTCATTCTGCCTAAGAGGAAATCTTTAGATGAATACTGAATTTCCCTTTGATTGCTTCTAGTCATTGTGACAAAGCTCTTTACAGCCTCCAAATGCTTTTAGAGGTTTATCAGGTCTTCCCAATGTACAGACATAAAATCTATATATTGAGGCCCATCCAGGCTTCTAGGTAGAGTTCTGAAATCTTACAATGATGTCATGTTTTTAATTTAGAGTTGTCATTTTTCTAGTCATCACTGCTTTAACAAGGAAGAGCTTGAGCAGGGTGGGCTGTGTATAGTCCTCACTCTGGCATGGTTTGCAGATGCCTTGAAATATATTCTTGAAAGAATATATTCCTGAGCTGCCTGTCCATTGAGAATATTCAGCTGTGTCCCTGAGAGCTCCTCCTCGCCAGAGTCCTCCATAGGGAAGAGGGGCCTTGCCTTTCTGGTCAGCCCAGGGAGTGTGTTCGCCTCCCCCTGGGACACAGAGAGGTGCATACAGCCAGTGTCCTACTGCAAGGTCAGAAATGTGACTTGGCCATGCTGCAGCCTATCCCAGTGGGCAGTGGGTGCCTGGGGGCTGGGGAGTGAAAGGGAGAGGGTGCTGTCACAGTGTTCTGAGCGTGACCTGTGACCAAGGGGCTGGGCTGAAGCCCTTTCAGCACTTTTGTACAGGGTGCAGAGGTACATTGGGCACATCTCCAGTGTGATGGAGCCCATGGCATGGGAGAACCAGAACAATGTCAGAGCCTGGTGACAGCAATGCCCAGCACGAGTTATTTCAGATCACCAAGTACAGGGCCAGGCTTGCCCAGCAGCTCTGTGCACAGATAGAGGGTTAACACAAATGCAGTGTGACAAGAGGTTATGTTCTCTCTGAAGGATGCCGGTCTTGCTTGGTTCAGACCTGATTACCTCTATGTATGCACAATGTATTTTCCTTTGAAAATTCAGCTGCCCTGTCTCCTTGGGTTTGGCCACGAGGAACTAATAGTATCTTGTGACTTTAGCCCTGTGCTTAGGAGGGGGATGTGACTTGGTGGGGTGAGCCATTTCCTGAGAGGTGTGAGACGTGACTTCAAGACCTGGTGGTGCCGTTCGTGTATTCTGCTCGGAGGAGTTGATAAGAGCTTCAGACACACAGAGAGCCTCGAAGGAAGCAGTGGGGGGAGGCGGGGAGGCGTAAAAACCCAGCAAATGCATATGAAAAGATCAAGGGGCTGTATTTGCTAAATCCCAACAGGAACAGATCTGGGGCAAGATGCCCAGGTTCAGAAAGGACCCAAACACAGCAACAGGGCAAAAGCAGAGGATGTCTGATGGCTGGTAGCTGGCTCCCTACCATCGGAGGGAGAGGAAGATTCAGGGTTTGGGAGTGGGAGGGAGATAAGAGCAAATGGCGGGAAGAGGGAAAAGGCAATAGGGAGGAAGCTACCTAGAGATAGGAGGGGCTGGTTGAAAGAGCAGGGGATATTTAGTGTTGAATTTAGATAGACTTATACCTCAGCATACCTTTGGGTTTTGAGATACCCTGAGAATGGCAGGATGCATATACCTGACCCTCACTGGTGCTTCTGCAGTGAGAAGGCAGACCCACAAAGTTTGCTGTGGCAGCAAACCCTAGGCTTAAACAAATCCTTGTTGCAATTTCTCTCTGTGTCCTCTCTGATTTTATAGCATGTGTTATTGTGAGAGAACCTAAAGTTTCTATTTAATAGAATTTACTGTATTGCTTTGCTTACTTGCATTATCTGAACAAGGTCATACCCAGCTCTTAGAGATATGAGAACTGTTGGTGCAGGTGGTTGTGTATACAAAATTACTGCTTTATCCAAACTCCCAATAATGTTTAATTAATTCACTGCAAAAGCAAAGGAATATATCTGCAGATGAACAAAAAAAGAAATAAAGAAGAAGATAAGAACAGAAGAGCTAAGAAAAAAGACAGGACCATGTTTACTTCCTTTTCATTCAGCACCTACTTAAGAGAGGCAGCCTGCCAGGGTGCAGCCAGAACATACACACAGAGTAGGGCAGGCAGGGGAAGGCAGGGTGATGGATAGCAGAGAGGCCACATCCTCTTCTAACAGCACTGGATTACAGCAACAAAAACCCCAGACAGTCCCCTCTCTTCCCTTTTCAGACTCCCTAGCCTTAGTGTTAGGGCATTGTTTTGTGTCTTTTCTTGGCAGGCTCCTAAACCCTTATCATCGTCCCCTGCATGTGGTAAGCTCTTCCTTCTACTCCAGCTTAACAAGTGAGTCACAAGATTCTCTGTTTCTGTCTTGCAGTGTTTGGTATTTGAGACATGGTGAAATTAATGGATTTTTATGTAAATGTTATCTGGTTTGTTTGTTTGTTTGTTTGTTACATCTTGTGTTTGGTTATTGAGAAAAGGATCCGAATGTGAAGCAAGCTTTACTCCAATGGTTCAAAACCAGAAGACAATACATAGAAGCAGAACTTTCCCAGTATGGTCCAATGCCTGTTACAATATGAACACAAATCCACTATCTTTCTCTGCCCTCAGCTGCCCTGGTGCTATTAAAATCCACCAAATCTTCCCTCTCTGAGTGATACTGACTGGAGAATCCTTCATCTGGCTTCCCTGTGCTTCCCTGCTGCTTCTCAGGCATGTGCCAAGGTTAGTGCTCTGGCTTCAGTCTAATCATTCATTCTAAATGTTTCCCACCCTCTTTTCTGATTAGATGTTTTGGAGATGAGGGGTTTTTAGTCTTATGTATCATGACATTTACAACAAAACCATTTTGGTTTTGCTCTTTCATTTTTTTTCTGGGCTCTTTAATTTCAAAGGTTTTCAAGCCTCTGTACAGTTTGGAAGATTTTCAGGTTTAGCATGTGGATGGAACGTGGGAAGTTTCACCTGAGCTGGGGTTTTGCAGTTGATCATTAAATCAGCAATTCCACATGATCATAGCTGGGGAGTTCAGTGGTTACTATGCCATTTGATGAAGTCATTCTTTTCTGTGCATGAATTGACTCATATTTCTTTGCTATTTAAAATCACATTAAAGAGAAGTGCCATGCAACACACTCAGTAGGCATTATTTCTGTGGGTTATCCTGACTTTTGTAAGCCCACAGCACAGTCTTCTGGTGTCTGACTCACGCAGAAGCTCCACACATTTGCACAGAACAGTATCTCCGTGCTCCTCCCCCACCATCCCGTTGCCCTGCCTCAGCCATCCCAGATAAGTTGTTGATAGCATCCTGTGTGCTGGCTCACTCCTCTGGCAAAGGCCTCTCTGAGCATGTCCCTGCCTCCAGCCTGCACCCGTGCCCTGCTCAGGCAGCTCCTGCCCCAGATCTTCAAAATGTCTCCTTCTCTCACTCCCATTTTACATGACAGCTGTTTTTCTTCCCCTTTTATTCAAGCTCAGCTCCTCTGCTTTTATTTCTGGCAAGGGTTATTTTTCTATTTGACTTCGGCTCTGTTTGTGAAGGCTGCACCCTTGTCACCTCCTTATTCTGATCTTCTCCTTTGTTGACTAAAGGTCTTCCTCTCTTTCCTTTTATTGGTACTTTTATCTCTTTCTCCATTATCTTTTAGTCCCCTTGATTCTCACCCCTCTCTTTTGCATATGACCAAGCTTGTTTTACACATTACTTGGGGTATTTAAGACTTTTCCCCTTGACAGCTTTTCTTCCCTGCCCCTGGAAGGTTCTCTGTGCTGCTGGACAGAGGCCAAAGAGCAAATACATTTATTACTCCAGATGAGACAACTGCAATCCAAGATGGAGAGTGACTCCGGGCTGCAGTGATCTCAGCAGCTCTCTACAGCCCTCTTAGCCATCCCTCACATCTTTACAAGACCATGTTTTTCCTCTTTTGCAGTCATATCTTTGCAGCTGGGAGACTGTCCTAAGGTATTTGAGGTAAGAGAAAGTTTAAAGGAATGCTGAGAGTTTTCTGCAGGTCTGACTGATCAAAAAGAGGGTGCAGCAGCGTCACAGTGTGGGTTTCTATTTGCAGTTCCACCGCTGCTGGCCTCTTTTGCCACTCACTGACAATGCCTGAAATATGGCTGTAGACAAAATCTTTATGACAGTGGCTGGAAATTGCAAAGCTAGGCAGGATATCACATCAATCACATCATCACCCAAGTGTTTTACATCGTGTCTGTCTTGGTCAGCACCAGCATAGCAGTGTTCATGCTTTTCCAGTATTTCAAAAAGTCTGTATTTCTCTCAAATTTTACCCTTATCTCCCAGGATAAGGGCAGAAGTGAGAAGATAAGGCATTTCCTTTGATTAATCTCTCTTGGTCGAGCTCTCCTTCCTCTGTGTTTTGTATTTTTGCCAACAAAGGCAGCAAGAGTCCTGGCATGTACAAAGCAAGTCCAGAAGAAACAGGGAACCTGCTGCCACTAAAAATCCTGACAGACCAAAGACTGATCCCACCTGCCCACAGAGCTTGATTTTGCAGCTCTTCAGCCAAATGATGGTCTTTCCTCTGGCTGCATGGAGCAGGTTCCTGCTTGAGGGAGCAGGATAATTCCTAAGTGCCACCCAGGTGCCCAACCCAGCAAACCTCCCCGCCCCGTATGTTGCACTCTTTCCTCACCTCCTCGACCTGACCTCCTTTATTCCAAACAAGTCTTTGCTGCTTTTCACAGCAGCAAGTTAACAGTGTATAACCAAGTCTGAGCTGTCCAAACACACCCATCAAATGCCACTCTAAGTTGCCTGTGGCCCCATTGCTGAAGAGAAGGTGCATGGCACACTGGCAGAGATACACAGGATTGTTCCTAGCAAATGCCTATTCCAGAGCTACATTGGTGCCTGCTTCCTGCTCTCCAGGCCTTTATCTAATCTTGAAGCAGTGCAGCTTCACCAGATTCCTTTGTCTAACCCACGTGCAAAAGCTGGTTTCAGGTGGGAATTTTACTTAGGACTATGTAAAATGCATAGGCACAAAGAGCTGCAAAAGACCAGGTCATTCATTTCATGTCTGAGTGAATTCTTTATCTGTCCACACTTCCCAGGATCACTTCTCAAACTCTGGCCAGTATTTTCAGCAGCTGGAGAAATCATGGACCACATCACACAAAAGTAAAACTTACTCACTCTCCAGATCTGTGGGTCCAGGTTGCTAGTTTTCTCCACATAGGCATGTAAAAGTCATGAATTGTGAAAAAAAGGTGATGAAGTGCTCTTTGGGGCACTTGCAGAATAGCATAGCTTAGATAATGGCAATTTTTTTCCCTCTGGGTGAAGTTTGAGCTGTTTAGGAGCTGACCATTGAATGCTGATATGAATAGGAAGGGGAGCATAGCATAAAGAGGACAGCAACAACCCTGAGGCTGGGAGACTTGAGTGGTTGCTGGTGTCATCTGCTTAAGCAGAAATTCATTTGGCATTTTGGAAGGGGAAGGCAGTGCTGGTCAGTCCTGGCAGCTGCTCTGGGTACGTGCTGATTCATTTGGCTATGAGGACATTGCATTTTGCAGCAGAGAGGGGGCTCGTGTGTGTGCAGTCTTAAAGGAGGAATTGTGCCATCACACCTTACAAACTGTAAACAGTGTCAGAGTGTGAAAGGGCTTGTGCCAGTAAGTCTCACCTGTGATGTTTTTGGCAGGCCATCTAACCAACACCCAGGGAAGGCTCACAGACTGGTGAGGCACTGTCTCCTCACATTTTGCCGTCTTTTCTGGTGAAGGTAGGCTAGACATCCCTGGCTTGGCCCCTTAAAGGGACTTCTTGCCAGAACAGTGGGTCCCTGTAGGATGAAACAGAAGTCAGGCAAAGGGTAAGATATTGACATTTCCCCATGAGGTCATTTAGGATCCCAGAAGAAACCATATCTGAAAACCAAACAGTCCTCAGTCACAGACTCAGAGAAGAGGTGCAGTGCATGTAAAGCTGTGAAAGTACCCCAGAAAACCTAGGCCACTCACATGGAGCATGTCCAGCTATAGAGTAGTAGAGACACTCAGGCATACACAAGGACAGTGTGGATTTAGGTGTTTTGGGGGCTAGACTTGAGTCCTAGATAAGCTTCAGCTTTGTTTCAACTAACTCAGCTTTGTTATTTTCTTAATAGTGAGTACAGAGCAGAGCTCTCTCCCAAAAGCTCTGGAAGCTGCTGGTCCAGTCCAGAAAGGGGGGAGCTGGGTGTGTGATACTCCTCTCCAATGATTTTTACTGCATATTAGCTTTTACCCAGGTTCCAGCAGCATCCTGGTGGCACCAGTGATAACAACACTGTAAAAGGCAAGTAAAAGCACTTGGCCTCTTTTGGTTTGGACAGTCATCTATGAGGCACTAAGAGAGCTACCTGCAGAGAGGTACTACAGCTGTTGGTCACTGCTGACCTGGGCCAGGTTTGATTGCTGATCCTGAGACGAGACATTTCACTCTGTCATTCTTCTCCAGAGGCTTCTGCTCTTCCTGGAAAAAAATATTCAAGGGCATTTCTAATGGACCCAGGAAAATGAAGCAAACACATCCCCAGGCTTTTACTTCTGTGCTGGTATTGCACTTCTTCCTGTGACCCTCTCTGCTCCCAGCAATGCATAGATTTTAGGTTGCATAGGCTGGGTGGAATATATTTTAGAGCAAGACTCTATTTAGCTGTGATGTCAACTGCAGCCAACTATAAAAAGCTCAGTAATGCTCTTTGAAAGTGTAACAGCTGCTGCTCTAAGAAGTCCCTGGTGTATTACAAGTCCGCCCTACTTCGTGTTCACACAACCAAAATAAAATACAATAGCAATCATTATATAGTTCAAGGAATTTGGGACATAATCTCCCCAGAAACCAGGAGGAATTCAAGGTTAGACAAACTGAGTAATTTTGCACAATTTGTTAACAGAAAGGTAATTTTACCTGGATTTGCAAAATTGACTGACTTTTACCTCACACTGGCTATGTGCTATCAGTGATCCCTACACAGTGAGAACAGAGCAGAAAACCTTCCTCTGGGCAGCTTTGCTGGGTGTTGTTCACACACACTTACAAACTGGGCTCTTGTGGGGGGGAAGGCCATCAACATAATACTCAACATATGAAACCTATTTTTGTCCTTAACTGGATTTGGCCATATATTTTTCAAAAAACACTGACCAGACCAAAATTTCCCCTAAAATCAGGAAAGGAAACTGTTGAAGGAAATGGGATTTATTAATCTAGAGTAAACAGGTAGAAGTGAATGACTGTAGAATTGTGCTAGCACTGCACATCCTCGCAGTACTGGAGAGGTGATTTTGGCTAGGTCTCTGTTAAGGACAGGCCTGAAATGGTGGATGTTATAGTAAAGCCAGGTTTTTTCCCAAAATCTGAACAGTAAACATTCAGGAGTGAACCAAGCATTTCACTCTGTGGACTTGATTCTGTTGAGGACTTTGAGACATCATCCAGGTATGTGTTTGCTTTACTAGAAAATGGGAAGGTTGAGCAACCTGAGCTACCTGCCCACAGTTACATGGAAGTCATGAGTGGCACAGCAAAAAGGTGAGCCTGGCTGTGCTTTCCCCCTTCTCCACAGTTGCTGGCCTGCCATCTGGTGAGCTGACATTACCAGTGGCACATCCAATTCCATCTTCTGAAACCAGCTGAGACAGCTCAAACAATATGAGTCTAGGAAGCAACAGCTTCATGAAAAAAGAAGGAAAAATTCAGAAAAAATCTCCTGAGTGCCCAGTTTGCTGTAGTGTTTGCTTCAAGTCCTGCTGGGCTGAGCTGTGGCTTGGCAGGGCCTGTAGTGGGGACCAGCCAGGCTGAGGGACAGCACCCTCCTGCCTCGCAGAGCCTCCAGCTCCTTTCTGCATCCTTGACAGGCCTAAGCAGTGCAAAGTGGCTGCAATGTTGTAGGCAGGGTGGTTTGGTTTGTAGTGCAGATAAGCCTTTGTAGTTGGGTGGGGAGCAGCCTGTTCCAAGGGACGTGCAAACTTCTGTGACGGGTTTGGAGCAGCCGCGAGCTCCCCAGTCTGCGAGGAAATGGTCGGCTGCCAAACAGGCTGTTACCAGAGGTGACAGGACAATCAGGCAACGTGAGGAATGATTTGGCATCAGCCAAAGCCGTTGGGATGGAAACATGCACACCATGGGATGAGCTTGGCATGTCTGAGCACTGGCTGCAGCCAGCTCCCAAGCAGGGATGTTTGATCCGTGAGGAAACCGGAGGCACCCAGAAATGAAAGCAGTCTCCAGTCAGACAGAAAGTTTGGGAGGGAGCCAGGGAGCAGCCCTGGTGCCCATCCTTCCCTATCTCCCTGATGGCTCTCTGGAAACCCCCTCAGGCTCCCCCACCTTGCCAGGGCTCCTGGCTGTTTGCTGTGCTGTGGGCTCAGTGTGGCAGGAAAAGGAGCTGGCTGGGGGGGAGGTGGTTTCTTCTACCTGCAGATACACATGCAAACACACACAGCACGGCTGTTTAAATAAAGTGACGCTGAAGAAAGGTGACTTGTGTCAACACACAGAGAGTAATTTACATGCTACAGTGTGTAGCAATATGCTGTCAAGTAGGAGCTGGCACATTTTTTGTGTCCAGCCATGTACACATAATGGTATCACAGAGGGAGACGAGCTGCTGTGGAACTAAAGGTTGTGGGTTTTTTAATGGCACCTAGGAAACAGGATACTGGAAACCCTTGAACGTTCAGCCAGTGCCTCTAACGGTCTGCAGGTTATTTAAGGTTTTACTATATCCCTTGACAACTAAGAGCTCAGTTCTTTAGATATTGAGCAGCCTCCATTCTAAACAGGGACAGCTGAAACTTTTTGCAAAGCTTTTCTCTACCTTTGCCTGAGGATTTGTGACAACCAAGTGGCTTCCACACTTCTAGAAGCAAGACTGGTAAATTGTTGGCCATGAGCCCATTTGATTAAAGAAGAGAAAAAACAGTACTGCAGTCCTAGACAGGTGACAAGATGAAGCTGTCTGTGTTGTACAATAGCCATGGAAACCTCAGGCTCCCGGTGTTCTGACTCCCTGGCTATGACTTTCCACGGTGACCAAGTAATTTATTTAATCCTTTCACTTTGTAGTCTTTGTAGTCTCAGATCTTTGAGGTGTCAGGAGGAATCATCAAACCAACTCCTGCAACACATTAGAAAGGAACATCTTGTGCTGTGTCACTGGGGAAAAAAAAAAGGACTTTCTTTCAAAACAGATGTTTTCCCTCTAATACATTTTACAGGTTGAGGAAAAGAATCTCTTTCAAAAAAATAAAATTAACTGAAAATTTGGACCCCTTTGCAATGAATGTGATGCCAAAGCTAACATTGTTTCTTTCACAGGTGGTTATAACAATTTTCTTCTTTGGATCTTCATGACGTTCCAGCCCTTCTGAAGGATCTTTCTCCTGTCTCTTAGATGACAGATCAAATTTGTTAGATATTTTGTTATGCATTAGATTACTTGCCACTAAGTGTTATTCTCATCAAACCAATCCTATTGGATATTTTCCCTATTTCTGTGGGATTTGGGAGTCCTAATCAGGACCAGCCCCTTCTTGACATGACCACTTAAGCCAGGGGACCAGACTATTCTCTTAAAGTGATAAGCAGTGAGATAATTACATTTTTGCACCCAAAATGTAGTGAAGAGGGTTGAAACAAGTAGCCACTGACCTGCAAGTGGCATTTCACACCACGGTGGTAAGGTCCAGCCCTCAAAGATTGCTACTGCCCTCTTTTTGGATAGAGAGGATTAGCAAGAACCAGCTGTCTGTCAGGGCTAACAGGTTATGGGCACACTCCCAGTGATGCCTGGGACTCCATCTGGCAAGGAATTTCCTCCCCCAGGTTTTGATCTGGAAAGAGATGTCAGTTGATGTTGCAAATATTAGAGCCTATTCTCTAGCTGAAAAATACCCTTGTTTTGTTGTTGTTTAAAAACTACTCAAGAATTACAATGATGGGCATTCCATGGAGGTCTGTAATAAAATCAACAACACGAGATATTCACATACTTTTGATCCTAAAGGCTCATCTGTACTAGAGATATGATTTTTTGCTGTATCTCAGTGAGGTTAGACACACTCCTCCTGGCTATGTGTGTGTAGCTCCTCCTAAATGAGGGCTTTTATCAGCAAAAGACCCAGTTCTTAACTCACATAATTGCACTGCTACTGCTCCTTGAGTGCAGCCCAGCTTATACAGATTCTGCAGGCGGAAGGACGCCAGAGAATTGCTCCTTTCATCACGATAGTGTTTTATCTTGGGGGCCAGTGCTGACATTTCAAGTGTTGTTAACCTCTGCTGCTTTAGGACTGGTTTGTAGGAGCGCATTGCCACTGAATCAGGCATTCAGATACTTCTCTCCTGGGAATGTTGTTCAGGAATTTAGCTGGTGAAATGTACTGACCTTGGTTAAGCTTTTCCTTTGAGAACTCTTGCCATTTTTTTCCCCACATTTGCCAGCCATCCTAGACCCCACTTAACAAGGTACATGATGATGTCCCCAGTGGATGACTTCACAATTACTTTATATGTTAATACATTGTTCCCCTCATCATTCAAAGGTTTCATTATCTTGCAGCAAAGCACGTGAAAGGAAAACGATTCATGTCTCTCTGTATTTAAGAGAAAAACGTATGATGTCTTCAGCAGCAATTCCTCTCAGTCATCAGCAAGATAGGGACCAGAAGGTGTGTAAATAAACTACAGACAATTTTAGCTGAAGGGGCTGGGCCAGACTGTGGATGTACTAAACAAGTCAGTGTTGAAGTCTGGGTTGGTGAAAAGCAAGGATTTGGCAGCTTAAGCAGATCCTGCCTGCCATTCCTTTTGCCATCTCCCTCATTCTCACTCCTCTCCTTGCAGCCTTTCACCCTGACAATTGTACTGACTCAGTTTACAGGGCTGGGCTGTGAATCAGATCTGGGAATAAAGCCAGGAGAGAGAGAGTGAGAGAGGGAGAGGAGATATAAAAGGAAGGAGGCTGCATTTCACTGCAAGCCAGTAGTGCCACTGAAACCCCCTCATACCAAAGGATAGCCTTCTGCAATGATGGAGAGAGGAGCCACAGCTTTTCTAAAAGGAGTAACTGTAAGCCAAGAGAAGGCACAGTTATCGGTGCAACCCCTACACAAATGTAGCTTTGTGACTCTGGCTTGCAACAGAGGATCTTGCCCTACTAAGAAAGGATGTTACTGCTTATCTCCCATAAAGAGAGCCTACTCACAGGTGGAGAGAATGGGAAGTCCTGGCTCAGTAATTTGTTCTCTGCTGTCCATTAGGAAACCAAACTGAAAAGGTTTTAGCTCAAAGTTTCCATTTTTGTTCACAAGCCTTACTCTCCATAATCTGCTCTGATTTTATTATCCTTGATAAGAAATAAAAATAAATGAGGGGAGAAAAAGATGTCAAAAGACTATTGCCAGTCTGGTGAGTCCTCTGTGATTCTCAGCAGTTCTGCTGTGCAGTACATTTCAGTCTACAGTTGTTGCCACTGTGAGTAACTTCCAAGGTCCACAAAAGCCACAAAGGAAGAAAAGTCAATAGATTTAGTCCTGCCAGCCTCTCCACTAGCAGTCCACAAATCAGAAGAGGTTGAAATTGCCTGCTGGAGTGCAATTCTACTCACACCGAACAAGGGAGATAAAAATACACTTCCTGTACTGAAAAGATGTTCATTAGAGCAGAAGAGCAGAGGTAGGGAAGCAAACTATTAGTGATCTGACTCTGGCAGGAACAGCAGGATGGCTGGATAGGCGTGGCTGCTCTTTAGGTGCAGTTTGGTATTGCAGCTGGGCTATGTACGAGCTGGTTTCTGTCTCTGTTTCACATTTACATTGCTTTCCTCGTGTTACATTTAGGCTGCATGTTAGCAGCCACAGGGAGAATCTGTTCATCTGGCTGACAACAGGGGCAAACCAACCATGCCATAAAAATGAGGAGTTTTCAACCATATCATCCAGCTGGATCAACTCACCCTGAAGCCACTCCATTGCTAGATCCAGTGCAAGACAAAGGGCAGGAAACACAGCTGGGAGCAGTGGTGGGGTGCAACCACTGCCATTTGGCATTAGCTCATGGTGTAACTGCTGTGCTAAAGGGACAAGCTGCTCCTCACTGCCCTGCTCCTGGCAGCATGCTCTTGCTGCTGCCAGTGCTTTCCTGACCCCTTGGTGAACCAGGCCTGCCCTCCAAGCCAGCAGAGAACTGGCAAGAAGGTGAAGAGGATCGCTCAGGGGCCCAACTAGCTTAAAAGCTGGCAACCAGGATGTTGATGGGAGTGTGGTGTATAGTTGGGAGCAGGGCAGGTCTGCAGACATTTCATGAAACCTCATTCTCAGTTTAACTCAAAGCAGAGGGAATAACCCCCAACAACCTAAAAAGTGAGCCATAGCTGAGCACCTGGGAACCAGCCACATGCTCTCCATTAAAGAATGCACCCAATAATCAGAGGAAGAGGGACAGGCTTACTGCATGCTTTTGAAAGGTGTGTTAGCCTTCTGTTTGCTGAATAGAAGCAGTGACATGGATAGTGCCACGTATTGCACACACAGCCTTGCTCTTACCAAGAGAGAGGCAGGAGGGACAGCAGTTTTGCAGAGAAATCTCCTCTCTGCCTATCATTTCCCATGCCACTGGAAAGCCTGGAGTCCCAGAGGTACAGTTCATTTGAAAATAAAGCCAAAAAAGGAAAGGACACAGGAGGGAAGAAGCTGGTATGTAGCACAGCACAGAGGAGGACGTGTCTGGAGCATCAGAGCTCAGGGTCAGGCATGTGCCACCTCTGTCCCCTTTGGGGACACATGTTAGTTGGGGTCAGACCCTGCCACAGAAGTACAACTCACTTTCTTGGGGAGGTATTTTAAGAGAGCATCCATAGGTGCTCTGAATTTACGTGGATAGAAATCATTCATCTGGCTGTTGGTTCATGTTTTTTTCTGGGTACAGAGCCAAAAACGCAGTTGCTAATTGCATCAATTTCCCTGTTCTCTCTTCTGTAAAATCACTTTATTAGAGGAGTTGGTTAAATTCAGGAAGTGCTCGAATTCCTGGCCGTATCTCATTTGGCAGAGACTTGTAGATAGAAGTGCTGTACTTCTCCCAGGTGCTGTGCCTGTGAAGGGCGTGCCTGTTTACTCAGTTGCACCGCAGCAGATGCAATCATATCAGCGTGAGATAATGGAACCGGTATCGCTTCATTTATGAGGCTGAACTGCTCTTTTATGCTCACCTGTAGCTGGGTCCATGCTACAGGATGTTTGTTGTCTCTCAAAATGGGAATATTTAGTGAAGATGGACTTTAGCACATGTATGTTTCCTCGGGAGTCGCTCGAGCACCCTGCCAATAAACCTGATTTCAGCAGGATTTGCTGACATGGCTAAAAAGGTATTGCCAAGATCCTACATCCAATTAACTTATTCTGCACCTCATATGGTAAGTTTGAGAAATTGGTGTGAATGTCACCATAAATTACTAGAGAAATGCAAGGCACTGGAGTGATCCTTGAGTTTAACATGTCCTGAACATCTAAAGAGTTACTGAGAACATCTGCTATCAGTCTCACGTACATTACGGTCACCATGAGCTGCTAAACTTTAGGAAAAGCAACAAGCAGACAAAAAACCAGCAGTTTGGTGGTCAATGAGGTTGAGTGGTCACCAAAATGGACAACAGTGGCAGGTGATAATGATGATTCTATGATTCACTCTAAGTCCTGGAAAAAGATACTTTCCAACATGCTTCCAAAAAAAAAATCTATTTAAATTAAATTACTGTGATCAAGAGAACTATAAGGGGAAAACAAAAATATACTCTTATTCTGGATTGTATCGGACATAAGCACAAATCAAATTTGTTTTTCTTCATGTTTCTAGCAGAGCTGGGAGTCCACTAGACTGTAACAGTGCCTCCCTGCATGGTTCTACAGTGGCAGATCAGCACCTAAGCAAACAGCTTGTCTCTGTCCTGTAAGGAAAGGCAGACAGACAAAGAGAAAACCTTTAATTAAACCAAAAGAGCTTGAATGCTTTCTTCATTCCAGTCCTGGTTCTATTCAGCCAGTACAACTCTGATGAATAGAAAATGAAGACAGTAAGAAGAGGGATAGGACTGTCATGTTATGGAAAAAGGTCAATCCTGTTAATACTCACAAAAGCAATTAAATTTCCAAACTTTGACGAATTTAATTCATCTATTAACCTGGTCACCCTCCCAGAGATACACGTAGCCTTTCCTTCCAGGCACTCCACTCCTTCCCAGCTGTGGGAGCTCTGGGCTGCTGCCATAGCACTAGGGCTGGGAATGATGGTCACACCCGGTTTATTGAAAGGAACCATTCCTGAGAAGCTGATAAAAATATTTCCTGAATGAGAGATTTGCATTTCTGAGCCCTAGCACAGTGCCAGACGCAGCTGCTCAGAGATGTTCATTTGAGATAATCAAATATTTAGCAGCCGTTGCTGCAGCAAACACGGCGTTCGGCCACATCTCTCAGAGCGCGGCTCTTCCTCTGTCAGACACCACCCTGCGAGCGGGACTCCTCCAAAGGACACCAAAGCCACAGGAAGCACATGG
Source organism: Notiomystis cincta (assembly GCA_013398075.1). Taxonomy (NCBI): domain Eukaryota; kingdom Metazoa; phylum Chordata; class Aves; order Passeriformes; family Notiomystidae; genus Notiomystis; species Notiomystis cincta. Next base: position 30,950 of record VZRX01009169.1, on the reverse strand, counting down.
GCTTCATCCAGGGCTGGCTGGGAGGAAGGGTGGGGCTCTGGTACCTGCAAGGAGTAGGCTCCTCACTATTCCACCTGGAAGAGGGGAAGGGCTGTTTGTTTACAAGAGGCCGGTGCCCTATGAATGTTTTAATTCTTCACCGTATAATTTCAGTGAGTAGGTTGGTATTTTTAACTGTCAAATGTTCAGCAGCTGCAATTAAATAATTGATTTATTCTCTACAAATTTTCTAGGTCTACATTTCTTACTGGAGAGCACTGTATTTACAGGACCAGACTCCCTCTCTGGGACTTGTATTTCTTCCGTGTTTCTTTTCCCACACAGACACTGCTGTTCCAAGAAATGAATGAAGGATTTACTGGCTGAACTTAGCATTTTCATCTTATCTGTAATTTAAGCTAAGGGTTTTCTCCAACACATAAATTATTGGCAACTCTTTGTCATAATCACATGGGAAATACATCTTCATTTACAGGACTGATGAGCAATTCACTGAAGGTGTTGCAAGTCATACTGGTTGCATGCCAGGGAACAGTCAGCTCAAATAACCATCACTGCAAATTCAAAATTTTCTTCTAGAAAAATGTTTCATCGTTTGTTACTGCTTTATCCCAGACCAGGGCTTCCAGACTCCCACCAAGGTTTGAATTTCCATTTTTTCCTAAAGTATCATCTCACAGCTATTCCCCTTCCTACACCTGAACAGACACTTGGCTTGTTGAGCATCACAGCATTTACTGACACCACAGTTTAACAGCAAATTTCCCTATCTATAAATCCAACTTGGAAGCACCATAAAACAGAGGAGTGCTGATGTATCACGTCCATTCCATGCTCTCCAGAGCTGCTGTGCTATGGGGAGGCAGGCAGAGAGCCACTGAGGGCAGCTCTGTGCTCCTGGTGGCTCTGACCAGAGGCAAACCAGCCATGCCTCAGTCAGACACAGCACCACCAGACACACCTTGCCCTGACTCTCCAGCTGGGCCCTCTCCAAGAGTTTATGGTGCCTTTCCTGGAGGAAGCTGCTGCACTGGTGCCAGCTCACGTGCCTCTTGCATGGCAGGGCAAAGCAGGCAGGAGGAGAGAGCAATGGCCTCACATTTGCTAAGCACACCGAGCGTTCTCTGAGGGAGACAGCCTGTCAGGAGATAAACCCATTTTCTGTAATTATTCCCAAAATCAGCTTCTCAGCATCTTGGGTTTAGCTTGGCCTCCAAACACACAAACTGAGGGCTGCCTGGTTTCAGGCCAGTCTCCTACCAGGAAGCAGAAACACCTCTGGTTTTAACAGTATAGAAAGTGAGGTTTTTTCCATTTGGGTGAAACAAAATCAAAAGGGATCAGTCAGAACTTCAGCTTCTCTTGCTCTAAGGATGCATTTTAAGGATAAAGAACTTAGTTTCTTAAAGCAGGAACTATGGATTAAAGTGTAGAATTGATGCCAGAAGAAAATATTTATGAAGTGCAAACTCCTCAAGCCAAGCAGGAAATGTGTCAGACCAGAACTTTGAAAACTGAAGTTTCAATAGAAGTTATTTATAAATTAACTACTAAATGTTAAAGTGAATCTGGATATGATACTGAAGTGACAGATTTGTAAGGCAGGGTGTAGGCTTGTATGAGGAGATAAAATCATCTGTTCTGCTGTAAGACTGGTCTTTGAAGTAGTACCAAATAGTCAGTACGGAGAACAGTGTGCTCTGGAGAGCTCCAACCAACAAAAGGGGATGGTACAGTCTCATTTTGCAGTCTTTGGCAGGAAAAAGCAAACCATAGGGTGCTACATTCGATCCTCACTAAACAGAAATGCTAGTGAAGAGGCTACAAAGGATTTGCAGTTACTCGTAAAATTTATTTTGAAGCTTAGGTGATTCATCATCTGAACCAAATTCTGCCCCATGTGTAGTAAACAGCGCCCTGGGTGGCATTCAGTCTCTTAAGAATCTTAACTGGAAATTAAGTAATTTAATTCAAGCTTTACGTTTCTTCTCCCTTTCACCCAAAGGCTTCAAAGCACTTTGTAAGTGTGACAATAAAATTTCTTCAGCATTCCTGGGAGATCAACAGATGGATCCAAAGCCACTTTGAACGTCAGATAAACTAGGCAGTGAGACAAACTTCAGGGGATAACCCTAGAAGGGGGCACAGGCTTTAAGGGGACAGTCCCACAGCCCTGAGTTTCAGGAGGCCGCAGAGGTGTGCAGTGCTCTTCCTTAGCACTGGCTTCATGAACCAGCAGGCAGGGACGTGCCACTTCCCAGGCGTGCAGCCTGAATCTTGGTTTGGCTGAGAAACGTGACCAAGAGCACTCCATGCCACTGCAGTCTCTCGAAATCCTGCAAGCAAGGTTGTGTGAGATGAGAATAAACCTCTGCAGCCGTGCATGGAAGCGACGCTCTCCCCTTCCACAGGACGTGATAATAGTATTATTGTAAGCGGTGTTTCACGGTCACAAGGGAATGAGCTAATTGCAGATACAGCTCTTGGAGAAGTAATTGCCTTGTGCTCTTTTTTCCTTTCTCTGGCTCATTTCTTTCCTCTCCTGTGTGAGGCCTGAAGCATGATTTCTGAGAGAGGACGAGGTCAGCAGCAGACCCCACATCACCTTCCAGCTGGAGCAAAAGGCTTTCACAGAATCATAGAATTGTTAGGGTTGGAAGGGACCACTGGAGATCATCCACTCCAATTTCCCTGCCAAGGCAGGGTCACCTGGAGCAGGTGACACAGGAACTCATCCAGGTGGAGTTTGAACATTTCCAGCGAGAGAGACTCCATGACCTCCCTAGGCAGCCTGTTCCAGTGCTCTGCCAGTTTCAGTGCTCTGCCACCCTCAGTGCAAAGGGTTGAGGTGGAACTTCTTGTGTTCTAGTTTATGGCCATTGCTCCACATCCTGTCACGGGGCACCACCGAAGTGTCTCGGCACCATCAGATACTTTTATGTATTAATGAGACTCCCTCTTGTCTTCTCCAGATTTAACAGGCCCAGCTCCCGCGGCGTCTCCTCACGAGGGAGATAACGCCGCTGAAAAACCATTATCCCGTCTAGAAGCAACAGGGTGCCCAGCGGCGGCTCCCGCAGACACCGATGTCCGCGGCATTGCCGGGGCCCGGCAGCCCAGCCCCGGAGCAGGCAGGTCCCCGAGGGGAGGGAGGGAGCGAGCCGGCCGCCAG
>VZRX01009169.1:0-27615 GCA_013398075.1 Notiomystis cincta | reverse complement strand
GAGCGGCGTGTCCCGCGGCCCGCGGGGATGCGCCTTTCCTGGTGCCGGACGTGAGCCGGGGAGGGGGCGGGAGGAGACGCTGCCCCGGGCCGCCGTGTGGCCGCTCCGCGGGGCCGGCCGGGCGCTGGCGGGGCCGTGCAGCACCCGGCCTAAAACCGGAGCGACAGAGAGCCGTGCTGGAGGAAGGGAAGGCTCGCAGACGTGGGCGAGGAGCGCTCGCCGTGAGGGGTGCCGCGCCTTCTGACAGCCCGGATCCTGGCCGGAGGTGTGCCGTGTCCTCAGCATGCCAGCTCCAGGGCGGGCTTTGCTGCTTCAGGACGAGAGGACACACGCTCGAGCTGCGCCAGGGGAGGCTTAGGTTGGACATTACGAAGAATTCGTACACAAAAAGGATGATTAGACATTGGAATGGGCTGCCCAGGAAGGTGGTGGAGTCACCGTCCGTGGAGGTGTTTAAGAAAAGACTGAACGTGGCGCTCAAAACCTGGTCTAGTTGGCAGGGAGGTGTTCAGTTATAAGTTGGAGTCGATGGTCTCAGAGGTCTTTCCCTGCCTGATTGCTTCTGTGATTCTGTGTGCCACCATGACTTCAGCAGGCAGCCACAAAATACCTAGGGTGTAGACCTGGAGTGTTTCTGCTGGGATCTCCTGTAGCCAGGTTTGCTTCCATGGGAAATTGGAGGTGTCTTGCCACACTTGGTTTCCTCCGGAGGGGGAAGTGGGCTCTGGGGTTTTTGAGGGAAGAGCTGTGCTCACTACACTGAGCATCTTTCAGCCATGTGTTGCCCCCGTGGCTTTCAGGCAGAGGCTGCTTCAGGTGGAACAGGGAGTCCAGCCACATGCCTGCGTTAGGGAAGACAAGCTCTGCACTCGGAAAGGTCAGTCTTGTGGCAATCAGTTGTTAGATGATCTCCCGGAGAGGCTGCCTCTTCTAAGGGCAAGCACTGCTGGCAGGTGGAAACACTGCTGGAAGGACAAGGTTGTCTTTTTTCACATTGGCTGACCTGCACCTGGTAGTTGTTAGGAGCATGTAAGGCTCTAAGCAGTTTTCTTAAGCCCTGGCTCTTTGTTCTGATGCCCTTCCACAAAGCAATTATTTTGCTAGCATGCTAATGTACAGAGATGTTATTTTTTAAAGCTTTTTAACACACAAGGGATTATAAGATCTTACTTTTTTTTCCTCCTATATGAGAGGTTATCAGGTTGTGGAAGCACTGTAGTTAATGTCTCTTTCTCCTTTCTGTAAAAGAAGTTGCTTAAAAGAGTTCTGGTTGTGTTCAGTGATGCAGAAAGAAATCTCTGCAGTAGCAAATTCCTTGTCTCGGTCAACTGCGGTTTTCTTTTATCTTGGAATGAATACTCTGTAGGAACCTGTGTTTACAGTGTAAACTTGTGTTTGCAGTGCAGAAGTTACATGCTGTGAATGACTTTATCTATATTGTGGCTATGTAGCGATAACTTATATCTATTATATCACGTTTTAACAGAATTTATCTTCTGGCTTTATCTCCTCTCAAATAGTGAAATCTATGGGATGTTACTTGTGTGTAGATCCAGATTCTTGGCTTGTGCTGTCTTAGCAATGGTTTTTTTTGTTGCTGGCCTCTTAATCAGAACTTAATATCAACATGTTTCAGCTTACTCCCGGTCCTTTTTTAGCCTTCTGCGATTTCTTGTAACTCATGGTTTTGCTCATAAGAGGAGAATTTTCCCCATTCAGTTGTGTTGTCAGTCTTTCCAGTGAAAACCTTGTTTCTCTATCCTTTTGGCTGGAATAACTCACACGAAGTCATTGCCCATCATTTCATCTGTAGTTTTTTTTCCTGAAAGTGACATAACACAAAGATTTTTATTTATAGATCTGATGGGGAGCTACAGGAGCTTGTAATACTTGGGTTACTGATTCTGCCAGCTTGTTCTATATCTGCACAGCTCCAAAAGTAAGTGGTCTCATTTCCAAATTATTTTCATGCTGACAGAACAACTGTGGGAGTGGGCATGCTTGGTTAGCAGCCCTGTGCATGCCAAGGAGCAAACAGACATTCCTCCTGTACTTCCAGAGGCAATATATCTATGTGAAGGGTGGCCCAGGTTAACAGGTCAGTGCCAGGGCCTCATTTCTGACCATTCTTCTAAAGCCTATGCGGATAGTTAAGCAGCTTGTTTTCTGCTTCAGTGTGCAGCCCGAATTCTTTGTAACTCATGTGTACTTTCTTCCAAGAGAAGTTGAATCTGATCAAAATACTTCGAGTTTGCTTAATAAAATGACTGCTAACACTTGTCAGTGGTGGCATATTGCAGGTAACAGAATTGCTCAGAGACAAGACAGAGTGAGAGTGTGTATAAACAATGTGCAAAACACGATAGAAACTAGGCTAGGATATTAAAGAGACTCAAAAGCTACTTTATTCTGTCTCTGATAAAGGCAAATCTAAAGCATATCTAAAATGTGTGACCCTGGGTCACTTCAACTGTCAGGCCTTAGGCTGTGCAGGAGATGCACTATCTTTTTTTTTTTTTTTAGCATTCATAATGGCTTGTGAAGAGTGCTTTTCAGAATAACAGGGACATAGAAAATAGATGGTAACAGTGTTCCAGTCCATTTTTCTGTGGGAAACAAGAGCCTTCTTTCCCTTCCTGCTCTGTTAAGCCTTGTGCAGGTCAAGCAGCATTTTGGCTGCCATCAAGAAGCTGCTTCACTGTGCTGGATCCAGTGTACAGTGGAGAACAGTCATGTTACAGTCCTTGTACATTTCTTTGTCTCTGGGACTGGCTGTAATTGTGAGCCCTGGGGCACCTGGCACAGTAGAAGTGTCTCTGGTGGCTTATTCTGCTTGTTGAGCTGGTACGAGTTATGCCAGTGAGGGTAACCTGTTCAAGCTCTGTCTGGCAGCTGGAGAGGGTGGCTGGCATAGCTCTGCCAGCAAATCTCTCCCAGGATCAGCCTGGCTTTGTTGTTTTCCACATCCTGTCATTGAAATACCATTGCACCCAACCTTCAATATATGACAGTCCCTGAAGTGTTCATGCACTGTCTAAAGTGATTTGCAGTGCAGCACATCTGAGCAGACAGTACACAAACCGTATCATTTTGGTATCTAAAAGCTCTCCTGGAATGTTAAGTACACTAATTTTCTTTGATTGCTCTAAGTTATTTCCTCTTATCCTAACAAGAATGCATCTTCAACCTCAGCAGAACATCATTCTCAATTAATTGTTTGACCTCTTTTTTCGAGCATTAATTTGATGGCATGATTGCAATTCGTACGTTAAGTAGGCTCTTGTTTTCAAGAATATGAAAACCCCTATAATGTATCTGCTTTTGTGAAGTTGAGCTTTGGTCATAGTTAATTGGAAGGGCCAGTCAGTAATTCTTCTGTTGATGCAGAACACACTTTCAGGAGAGGAGGATTAAGAGTGTACTGGGGTCTGCAGGCAGCACTTCAGTCCTCACACTTCTCAGTTTTGGTCTTGCTCATTAGAACTTTGCAAATGAATAGAATTAACATATGTGACTTCTGCTTTTAAAAGCTATGAGGTGAAAAATCACACTTCACAAACTGTTTTCTAGCTGCTTCTCCATGACTCAACTGAATGCATTCCCGATGGAATTAGGCATTTAGAGTGGAAGGTGCAGTAGGTGAAGTTGGAGTGGAAGGTGCAGCGTGGTGTGCCGTGTTTCTTGCAGGGGGAAAAACCTGAAGTTACAGAGTACTAACAGCATCTTGCACAGTGCAGTCTCTTAGGCATATTTCTTAAACTCCTTTGTGTCTAAATTTGTGGGCATTTATCAATTCATGTCAATAGTACAGTGCCACACAGTGACATAAGCCCCTCTCATTACTAGTAACAGCTTCATCTTTCTGTTGTGGTTGAAAACTGAGCATCTTCCTGGCCTTGTTGGGTCAGGGAAAGCTGTGCCGTTGCTGTATTGCTGCTGTGCACGTCCTTTAGATTTCTCAGTATGTTCCCTGGAGCTCTTTGATGTTCTTCCACTTCCCCACAGCTGTGTGAGGTGTGTGGGTAATGCCCGCTTAAATGGCGCGTTCACAGATGCTTGGATACATTTGGCACTTCCACTTGTCTAGACACACTAATGCTCTTTCTGGCATATTTGACTCTGCAGATGAATTCAGGTCCTCTGGTTCAGTTAAACACCAACAATTCCAGATCTTTGGGGTGATTATACAGTGTGGTGCATGCTGTAGAGTTCAAGTGCAAAACAGTTACTGTGAAACTTAACTTCACTGTCTGATTGGCTGAAAGTGTTTTTTTGATAATTTGCTACTAAGCTATGTTATCTACAAGTCACTGAAAGCCTGTTTTGTATTTTTCTCCTCGGTCTTTTTCCCTCTCTTATTTAGCTTTTTCGTTGCTCTTCCCTTGGGTCACCATTCTTTGTAAATGCAGATTTTGGCTTCTCTCAGTAATTAGGGCATGAGATCTGACTTCTCTGTTCTGTGCAAATGCAGATGTGCTGTGCATTGCATGGGAAATGAAGTGGTTTTTTCCCTTTAACTCTCTTCAGGAGTGAGTTCAAATACTGATGATGTTATCTGGCTTACATAGCAGTTTAGCACAGCAAATAGCTGTGTGTTTTGCCAGACAGAGGAGGTACACAGGTTGTGAAAAGTAAACTGTGCTGCAGGGACCCCCTTGAGAATCATACTTTGCTCAGAACCTGACAGAATTTCAGTGTAGTACCTTTGTCAATTGATTTGCTTTGTAGCACGCTGCCCCAGGATATTAAGTATTATTTCAAAGTACATGCTGTTTACTGAGGCTAATGGAAGTGCTTGTTACCTAATAAGTAAATTCTTAGTTGAGTGTAAAGCGTGAAGAATTGAGGAGAAGCCCGAGGGCTCTTTGGAAGGTCTGAGAGCGGGAGTTGAAAGCCTACCAGAATGTGGTGATTTGCATCTCTTTCGGATCACAGACTTGGGGTGGGAAGGGGCTGCTGGGAGTCCTCAGGTTTAGCCCTCGTTTTCAGTTTAGGCTTCATGGCACTGTCTCTTTTGGGTTTTGGACATCTCCAATAATGGAGACTTAAAAACTTCTCAGGGCAACCTGTTCAGTGCTCATTCACTCTCAGTTTAAAAAAACAAAAACATAAAAAAACCAAAACTCCAAACAAACAAAACAAAACCCCACAAAAATGCTTAAGTGGCATTTCCTATACTTCAGTTTGTGTCAGCTGCCTCTTGTCCTTTCATTGTATACCATTGAGTAGACTCTGGTTCAGCTTTTGCATCCTCCCCCTTTTCTACCCCACCAGCTATTTTTGGCAGCAGATATTTTCGTGGAGAAAGGCTTCTGTTTTTGAAACTGGCAGCTATATTTGCTGTAAGGTTGTGTGACCCTGGGACGAGAGCGAATACTTGAAATTCTGCAAGAGTGATGTGGACTTCTAGGAGTGGATAATGAGTAATTAAATGTTTACTTTCTTAATCATTTGATTGTGGCTTCCAAACAAATGGCATGCATGTAGTGGCTCCTTGTGATGTTTCAGCTGAGTAAGTCCAGCAAGGTACTGAACTTTCTCTGTCAAAAATAGAATGTCTTGCTGTGACCTGCAAGCACTTTCCTGCTGGGATTTTTTTCTGATTGCCAGAAGTATTTGCTCTGAGTTTCTCAGTAAGCTGTAGTAGGGGTATTTTCCTTCCTCTCCCGTTCTAAGATTCACTTTTTTCCTGTTAATAACTCTTCACAAGTGTCAGCCAAGCAATTTTGCAGTATGTGTCAGCCTGAAATTTAGGTGTGGACTGTTCAGTTTGGGGCTGTAAACAACTTGCTCCAAAGGAGAACTAGGAATGAGTGGCAGCTTTGTCTCCAGTTCCCTGTTACATGGAGAGCAGTGCAGTCATGGGAAGTGACTATCTTTTACCTCTGGTAGTAGCTTCCCTTCCAAAAGGAGATGGTGCTTATTTATTTGTTTTCCTGTTCAAGAAAAACATCTTTTTCTTAATGAGCAGTGTAGTCACATCCAGCAATGCCTGTTTCTTTGGTTTGTTTTGACAATTTAAATGTGTCGAGGTAAGTCCTAGCTGACTAATTCACATATCATTTTAAATCAGTGCAAGTATCTTCTTACCAGGAAAAGCATGGTGGGATCTAACCAGGAATGCCTCAGAAGATGTTCCCGTGGAGCCACTGGAACAAGTTCAGGCTTATGTTGCCTTCTTATTGTCAGAGTTCGCTCTGTGTGTTCGTGCTCATGGAGTCAGCTCCAAGGCTTTTCATTGTGAGGGGCTATTCCAGCTGCCTTGGCCAAGGGCAGCAATTGTATTCCCTCAAGGAAAAATTTCCTTGACTCTTAATTTTTCCTCTCTGCAGTTTTCCTTGCCTTCAACCTTGGCTGTTCTGCCTTCATCGATGTGACGAGCATGAAAGGAGAGCAGTTTATAAAGTTAACATCTCATCTTTCTTTGTGGAAAATCCTTCCTATGCACACTAGGGTAGACTTGGCAGACACATTTGAATTCAGTTAAGGTTTTAAAATATTTTGGAGATACAGATCCATATGGTGTGACATTCAACAAATTAATGTAAATATTTGTGTGATAACTGACTCGCTAAGACTGACTGTAAATAGTGGGATGCAAAGTGCTCCACACCTGAAGTTTTCATTAGCTGAAGTAGATGTGTTTCTTCTGGACAGATCTACATTTTATTTAAATAGAACTGACTTAATTTGTCGAACCTTTTATGACTTGACTTTTTTTTTTTATGGTGGAAATTATGGTAATGGTTATGCAACATCCTCATTCATATTCTGTGCTTAATTAATCACAACAGTGAAAATTCCCTTTTTCTTTTCTTCCTACAGAAAAAGATGGCAAAGCCTTTCATCCAACATATGAAGAAAAGCTCAAACTTGTGGCACTGCACAAGCAGGTTCTGCTGGGACCTTACAACCCTGACACTTGCCCTGAAGTTGGGTTCTTTGATGTGCTGGGGAATGACAGAAGGTAAAAGGGCTGGTGCTTTTGTTGGTCTTAACTCTGCTTTTCCTGTGTGAAGATAACATCATCCAATTTCTACAAGTATGTGGGTTATCTCAAGTGTGTCTATGCTAGTGGAAAGTGAAAGTGGCCTCTTCAAATGCATCTTAGAAGTGTGAGTCACAGTTCAGTACAGGAACTAACAGAAGATTATTGGGGTTTTTTTCAACCATACTAGAAGTGCTGTGCTGACAGTCCAGTTTCTCAGAACAGTTTAAGATGCATTAATGTGCAGGCCTGTGTTTCATCCAAATTCCACACCATAGTTACAGCAGGCCAAACCTTTTGCTAGTGGTAGAAGCATTCACCACAGCTTGTCCTAACACCAGAGATAATTTCTGAAGTCAGATACCTGATGCATTCAAACTCTGAGTAAATCTTTTATGAGACCTAGGAAGTCTCGGGTATGTCTCTTGTGTTGCTTGCAGCTCAGGCTGCACTTCTCATGTTCATTGCTGCCCTTTCTAGTGTTCTAGAATGAAGGCAGTGCAACACAGCAGTGGCTTCTCTGAAGTGGACTCAGTACACTGCTTTTGCACAAAGGGATGCAGCTTTTCTTAGGAAGAACAAGGCTGTTTCTTTCAACTAACTGAAGTGCTGTAATCAATAGTTGTTACCATGTTTGTTCATTCAGGAAAACCTATACTTTTTTTTCCACAAACCAGAGTGGAAGGAGGTTAAAAAAAATACTTCAGGCTCAGTTGTAGCTGGGAAGTTTTTGGACATAGTTCGGAATTCAACATAGGGTTGATGGGATGTATGAAATTTCATGTAAGAGCTATTCTATTTGTAAGTGGAGTTGTGCAGTTTTGCTCTCTTTGGGAAGAACCTGTTGGTTCTCTGAAACTGCATATGATAAAGTTTGGTTCCTGGTCTTCTAACTTTTCTTTTCTTTGCTGGGTTGTCAGAGCTCACTGCTGGCTTGCAAAGAGTTGAGTCTGTTATTTCAGCTGATTTCTCTCTCTCAGGAAGGAATGGGCTGCCCTGGGAAACATGTCAAAGCAAAAAGCTATGACAGAATTTGTCAAGCTCCTACATAGGTGCTGCCACTTGTTCTCAACGTATGTCACTTCCCACAAGATAGAGAAAGAAGAGCAAGAAAAGAAAAGGTAACGTTTGGGTGCTCTGGTGTTGGCATCTGTGGAGTGTGTAACTCTTGTCCTGTGGACATTATCACAGCTAGCTTAGGTTGGAGTTGCCTTGGGAAGGGAAATGCTTGAAGTGTAGAGGCTGTGGTACCATTTGATCTCTTTAAGCCTTTCTACTTTGCTGGTAATGAGTGGTAGTTGAGGAGTTTTAAAAATTTTGCTGGTGCTATCATGTGCTTAAGAAGAGATGCTTCACAAAATGTCTGTCCCAATATGTCTGTGGACTAAATATATAGAGAACATTAAATTGTCAGGTGTTTTAAACTCCTCTTCTAGTACAGGTTAGCAACTTGACAAAGGCTGTCTTATTATTGCTTCCAGATCTTGTGATTATTAAACTGTAGTACCCACATCGTTACTGAACATGTGTCAAAGCTTGGAAGGTGTGTTTAAGGCTTCCAGGCAATTTTTCCTGCTGCTCTCTGCTACAGGTAGCATAGTAACAGGTTAGCATGAATATCAAGTGGTAACACAGACTTTTACCCTTGCCATGCTGCTGGGTGCAGTGCAACTGTACAGCAAGGTGTTCTTCTCATGTGTCCAGCGAGACACTGCTTCTCCAGGCCGATTTAAGTGGGAGGAGCCTCACTGGGCAGGCAAAAGGCAGGTTACAGCATGCTGAAAATAACTCATCCTAGGACTGTAGGAATGCTGAAATGGCTTATTGAGTGGATGTTGCAGAAGGGAAGAGGAAGAGCGAAGGCGGCGTGAAGAGGAGGAGCGGGAGCGGTTACAAAAGGAAGAAGAGAAACGTAGGCGAGAAGAAGAGGAAAGATTGAGAAGGGAAGAAGAGGAGAGGAAGAGAATAGAGGAGGAGCGACTTCGGATGGAGCAGCAGAAGTGAGTAGTGGAAACAAGCAACACTTAAAAGAAAATAACTGCCTTGCTCTTGAGACAATGGTATACTTGGAATATACAGTTCTAATTATATTTCATTGTTCCCATCACATCCAGATGCTGGAAACACAGATCTGGCTTTGCACATGTAATATATAAGAGAATGGTAAAGCTGTTCCACATCAGTCAGCAACTGTTTTCCACAATAAAAATGTCTTTGCAGGGGGTGTCTCTGAAGTAGGTCCTGTACTTGCTGTGTAGCGGTTTTGAGAAGGGAGCAAATAGTTGAAGCACAACTTCTGCTGCTTGTTTAACATGGTGAGAAGAGTGTAAGATGCAGACATAAATTCACACATACAATAAAAAGTGTTGCACAGTGCTAAGTAACAAGAAGTGTGGTATGCCTTGAAGTTGAAGCGGTTTTTTACATGAATGGGAGTTGTGTATTAAGTTGTCATAGTAGGTTACAGAGATAAAGAGTTCAGACAGAAAAGGAATGTGGATACCAAGTGTATCTAAATTGGTCATAGTTTGCTGAAAAGCAGTAAATCTTTCTCTTTGGGATATTAGACCAGTCTGGTCTAATAGACTGGTGCTTCAGAACGTGATTTTTGGGGATGGAGGACAAGTGGGAAGGAAAGAATTTTTCCTGCAATTATGTGATACTTCTTCCTTCCGCTGAAACACTGATAGCTGGTCACTGGTGGACATAACATGAGACAGCCCCTGGATCTATCTAGTCATTTTACCATAGAATTTCTGTTAGTTCTTTGGAGAGAGGAAAAAAAACCAGCCTGTGCATATGTAACCCATGTGTTCCCCCTGAAGTTTGAGCAGTTGAGTTTGCTGGAGATGCAGATGCCCCATCTGGCAGCTTGTTTTGTTTTGTTTTGTTCCTGAATTAGGCCACTGTCAGTCATGTTTTTCATATTTGTTTGTATATTGACCAGGGAAACTAGGATGGTAATGTGATTTGTTTTTCATAGGTTCACCAAAAAGCTTTGGTGTGCTGTGCCACAGCAGGTTCATTCCTACCAATATTTATGGGAGGTCTGCTGGAAGGATGGTTTCTGGAAAAAGCATATGTGGATTTTTTCCTTTGCTTGTTTGAGAAATTTAGTCTTGTGGGTTTTGTGTAGCACTGCCTCTTTATCAGACTACAGATTGAGAATTACGTAAGAGCTCTTGTTGTTTTAACATTTGATGTTTCCAAACATTGGGTAGGAAATGTTGCTCCCTTCTTTAAGTTCTCAGCATATTTCTAGGCAAAACTCCCGTCCGCGTTAGCTCCGGGTTCTGGACCACAGATTTACTTTAATTGGGTTTTGCAGGAGCGGAGTTAAGTGATTTAGGAGGCCTCAAAGACAGTGGAGTGCAGGGATTTCCCCAGTGCCCTGAGCTGTTGGCAATGCCGTGCTGTGCTCCCCCGCAGGCAGCAGATCATGGCAGCGCTGAACTCGCAGACGGCCGTGCAGTTCCAGCAGTACGCGGCCCAGCAGTATCCCGGCAACTACGAGCAGCAGCAGATCCTCATCCGGCAGCTCCAGGAGCAGCACTACCAGCAGTACATGCAGCAGCTCTACCAGGTCCAGCTCACACAGCAGCAGGTATGGCTGGCCAGCTGGCAAACGTGGCCTTCGTGTCCCGGGCTGTCTGGGAAACGTGGGCTTTGTGACCCAGGCTGTCACCGGCACTCATTAACTTGTCTGCTGTTATCTCCTTGAAAAGATAATTGCCACAAGGAGAGCTGCTGTGCTAGTGACTAATGCTGCTTCAGATTCAAACACCAGAGCCCCTCTATTTATTTCATCTTTTGGAGTAGTTTTCTGAAGCAGCTGTTAATTAAGAAAACTCGAAGCACTCTTCGCTAATGCCTTGGTTCGATGTTGTTATTGGAGACCAAATGTGAACCGCTTTGCTGCAGCATTGGTGATGTGTGTGTGTGTGTAATTTAATGACATACCAGTGCATCTGAGCATGACCAGACCTCTTCAGGTGACTCTCCTGAAGCTCTGTGCAGAGCGGTAGGCTGTGGTCAGCCCTGTGTTTCTAGCTGAGCATGCATGTGCAGCGCTGTAGCATCACTGCCTGGCTGGAGATTGCTCCTCCCTGCCAGCCTGAGCACCGCTGACTTCTCTCCTTTTGCACCTATTGTCTGACTTCAGTACCTCATGAAGCTGCTTGCCTGCAATAAGCTGCTCGTGATTTGGGTGGGAGGACAGACCGTAGCTGCCAGCCTGAGGTCTCTTCTTGAGCTAAAGACCTAAAATTCCATAACTAATTTCCTGTTAAGTCATCTGTATTTTGTGGAGGCTGATGCCCTCAGTAAAGAAATGTCCAAGGAAAGGAGCCACGTGAACCGCATGAAGTTCAGCAAGGCCCCCTGCACTGGGTCAGGTCAGGGCACTCCCCAGTATCAGGCTTGGGGTGAATGGGTTGGGAGCTGTGCTGCAGAGCTGGGCTGCTGGGTGAAACACTGGGTATGAGCTGGCAATGGACTTTTGCATCCCAGGAAATCAGCTGTGTCCTGGGATGCAGGAAAACAAGTGTGGCCAGAAGGTTGAGGGAGAGAGGTGATTCTCCCCCTCTGCTCTGCTCTCATGATCCTACCTGGAGTGCTGCATGCAGCTCTGGGGCCCCAACATAACAAGGACATGGACTTGTTGGAGTGGATCCAGAGGAGGTCACGAAGATGCTGGGTGGAGCTGGAGCACCTTGCTGTGAGGGCAGCTGAGAGAGCTGGAGTTGTTCAGCCTGGAGAAGAGCAGGCTCTGGGGAAACCTCACTGCAGCCTTTCAGTACCTAAAGGAGGCTTATAAGAAACATGAAGAAAGACCTTTTTACCAGGGCCTGTAGTGATAGGGCGAGAGGCAAAGGTTTTCATCTGCAAGAGTGTTGGTCTAGACTGAACATAAGGAAAACTCTTTTTTTACAGTGAGGGTGGTCAGACACTGGAACAGGTTGCCCAGAAAAGCTGTGGAAGCCCCATCCCAGGAAGTGTTCATGGACAGGTTTGATGGAGCTTTGAGCAGCCTGGTCTAGTGGAAGGTGTCTGTTCCCATGGTAGGAGTGTGGAACTACATGATCTTCATAGCTCCCTTCTAAGCCAAACCATGATTGAGTGGAGCTGAAGTGGTCTAAGAAAGGCAGAGACTCCCTGCCTTGTTATAGTTTGCTCTTTGGATTTCCCTCATAGAGCTTCCCTAACACTTCTGAGGAACACTTTATTTGGATGCCTGTCGGTCAGCTGCACTGGGGTCTGTTAGTGCAGTTAGAAAGTGCTGTTCTGCTTGCAGATCAGCTTCTGATGTAATTAATCTTGGAAAGGTTTTATGTAACAGTTTTGTAGAAAAGTTCACACCACCTTTCTCCCAGTGCACAAAACTGCTGTAGTAGAAAGTGAAATCTGGATAGCATCTGTGCAGCTGTCTAAATTTGAAGTCTAACTAATGTTTGACCATATTGTCTTCATATTCCTGCAGGATACCTATATTCCATTTGTTCATCAAAATCTTGTGATTATTAGGTTATCCTTTAAGGAGTGCTACTGTCACTTAATATCTTTTCCCTGTCCCAACAAAAAAGCCAGTGTTGTCTCTCTGGACTGATAACAAGGGACAGGGAAGTTGCTCAGGAGAGTTCTTCATTTAACTCATAAATTGGCAAGTAGCTAATGGACCTTCAATACTCAGCTCTTTTTAGACCTGGATGAGCTCAGGCTGGAGGGAACCCTTCCAGCCAGCAAAAAAAAAAAAACAAAAAACCACCAAACAAGCCATACTACCAACTTTGAAAGAAATGTTACAGGAGTGAAAAACTCCCACAGTTAAGTGCAAGAGTTTATTGTGTGCACTCTAATTAATTTGAAAATTGAATTTTTTTGTTCAGGTTGTATCCACCAGCCTAGAACCAAGTGACTTCACATCCCTTGGTACTGAGTAGATGTAACTGGTTAATGTGTGTGGTCTTTTGGGTCAAGCCCCCTTATAGGGTGAAGGGGGAGGTTTTTTTCTTGAAATTGTCTTTGTACCTTCTGCTGGAAGGTGTAAAACTGGCATCTTGTGAAGGTTTGGTTGTACTTAACTTAAATTCCTGTTCTTTTAGGCAGCCTTACAGAAGCAGCAGGATGCAGTGGTGGCAGCGACAGGGACACCCCTGACTACTGCATCGAAGGTGAACACCCCTGCCCCAGGGGACACCCCATCCATTAATGGGCAGGCCAGTGCACATGCAGACAGCCCTGAAAAAGAGTTGGATCCAGAGGCTTTGGAAGAAGCACTGGAGAATGGACCAAAAGGTGGGGAACTAGCTGAATTTCTTACTAAAAATAAATAGCAATAGCCTTTCTTAGGGTTCAGGTGTCTTAAGTAGGGTTACTGAGGTTCTTTCTTTGGCTTCATTTGCCTATGGAAAAGCTAGGTTTGATTCCTGGGGCTGCTGTCTCTCAAGGGAGAATAATATTGCATAGAGAAAGAGGAAGCTGAAAAAATATTTCAGCAAAGCTGATTGGGATCCAGAACCTCCTTTCATTCTACACTTGAGGGAAAGGAGCACAAAAGTTCTAGCATGAAGCTATTGTGGGCAGAAATATGCTCAGTTCTATTTGAACTGGGGTCAAAACTGTTCAGAGAGCCTTCCAGTGCACAGTATATTCCTGTGCAATATAAATCTGTCACCTGTAGGAGTACATTTGCCTTCTGAGGCTTTTCTGTCTAAGGCACTGTTGGTGTAAATGTGGTTGATGGGTGAAGTGGTAGCATTTAGTAGTGTTATGACTAAATTTGCACTGTTTCATACATCTTTTCAGAGTTGAAACTTGCTTCTACAGTTAAAAAAAAATTATTGGGAGCAACTTTAATGCTTGGGGCCCTCAAGTGCTGCACCTATGGCACACTGAAGCATGCAGCATAAATAACTGAAACAAAGCCTGACTGGAGTATTTCCTCCTCTCTCTGCAGATTCTGTCCCAGTGATCGCTGCCCCTTCCATGTGGACACGGCCCCAGATAAAAGACTTCAAGGAGAAAATCCGTCAGGATGCAGACTCTGTGATCACCGTGGGCCGAGGAGAAGTGGTTACAGTCAGAGTACCAACTCATGAAGAGGGGTCTTACCTCTTTTGGGAGTTTGCTACAGACAATTATGACATTGGTTTTGGGGTGTATTTTGAATGGACAGACTCCCCTAATACTGCAGTCAGTGTGCATGTCAGCGAGTCCAGTGATGATGAGGAGGAAGAGGAAGGTAAGCACGCTGATGTATGCAAACTGTCAGAGTTTGCTGTGATGGAAACCCCCACTGATGGTCTTGTGTCATTCCTGCTTTCCCTGGCTTCCATCTGGCTGGAGTCATGTTTTCAGTTTCAGATAGGAACTACAGTTCTGCAAGTACCTTCAGTCTCCTCTTTCGATCCCAGACAGGTTAAAGCAGCTGAGGCTGGGGAAATCCTTTTCCTAGGTCAGCTACTCAGTAAACTAAACTGGAACCTGTGCTGTAACAGGGCACAGTGGATCTGCAGTCTGAAACCTAAGGAGAAATCCCATCCTGCTGTTCAAGAGATGTTTCTAGGGAGGAAGTTTCCTTGAGGCTGCAGCAAAACAGCTTCAGAGAGCAAGTCCTGATAGTGGCTGAGACAGGGCACAGCCCATGGGAGAGCCTAGCATACCATCACAAAAATGTTTTGAAATGAGCATGTGATTTGCTTGGAAGGAGCTGCCCTGACCTAGGAAGCAGTGGCTTTCTGGGAATCACTACCAAGTAATCCATGCTACTCAGTATGTCAGGTCAGTGGGAGGGGATTGTCTCACTGAAAGCTGGAGTTTGGCATCTGCACGAACTGACCTGGCTGTGCTGGGGAGATGGCTGTGCTGAGTTTCAATATAAAACTGTGAAACTCATGACAGAGTGAGCATGCTTGCTGTTCCTCCTGCTTCTGAGTGCTTCAGGCCCAGCCTTGGTTTGAATCCCTGAGACTCCTCTCATTCCTAAACTAACAAAGAGGGCCTTGTCCACTAGAGATCAGTCTGACTTTGTCTCATAAAGCATCCACCCATGTTCGCTGACACCCTTTTTTTTTTTTTTTCCCTTGCAGAAAATACTAGCAGTGAAGAAAAAGCCAAAAAGAATGCCAACAAGCCTCAGCTAGATGAAATAGTGCCTGTGTACAGACGAGACTGTCATGAAGAAGTGTATGCTGGCAGCCACCAGTACCCAGGGAGAGGAGTTTATCTTCTTAAATTTGACAACTCCTACTCTCTATGGAGGTCAAAAACAGTTTACTACAGAGTTTATTATACTAGATAAAGGTGTGGCTGTGTCTGAGGCTGGGCTGTGCAGAAGATGTCATTTTATTTGGGATTTTCTTCAAGCATAATGGATCCTTTTGAGTCTGTGTTTTATCCTGTCTGTATCTGTATGGTTTGTGTGAACTTTTAACAAGTAGACACTGGGATCTTCCTGCTCCATGACACTAATGCATATTGCATTGGGCTTAACACAGGATCTCCCTAACCTTTTTGGGGATTGGAGTCCTTGGCTCCAGTGCTGAGGTCACATCAATAGCACTTGTTAAAGCCTCATGAAAAAGGGGGAGGGAGTTGCTGGCTCACTGGCTGGGTGATCTGATGTTTCCAGGTCTGGATGCCTTGAATAACTCGTTAATGGTTAATTTAAAGGTCCCATCAGTAACTGGTAGATTTGGATGCAGTTTGCTGTGTAGCAAGTTTCTCTTAACTGTAATTGAATGTCAGATTTTTTACACCATTAAAACTTGAAACTTTAAGTTTATGCAGTTTAGAAGCAAGTTGTCTCACTTCTGTCCTCATCAAAGAAGAAACATTCAGTTCCTTAAACCAGTGTAGTGTCTAAGACAAGGATGAACAATGTCCTGAAAGTACAGCAAATAACCTCTTCTGAAGGTGTAAGTTGAATGATGTTTAAAAATATGTGTAACAAGAACCTTAATCTCTGCCCCACTGCTAACCCTAGAATAAAAAAAGTCATTTTTTGATGCAATCGACTTCGAACAGGACACAAACTACTCCTGAGTTTAATGGGGTTTTTAATGGGGTAGACTAAAAAAAAAAGCTACAAACTTGAAACCAGTTTTGCAAGACCTGAAAATGCATGTTGTGCATCTGGAGAGCAATCAGTCACTTTGATAGAGTGTAGGAGTTAATGTTGCACTAATGATGGAAATCACTGCCACTCCATTTTAGTCTGAACTGGTGATAGTGGGGTGCAGACTTTCTGCTTTAATTTTGAACCGTGGGTGGAAAGGCCAGGTGCACATACAGATACTTAACGTAGCTTTAATGTCAGTTTCATATGGTTTGGTTGGGGAATTCTGTGTTTTGTGCAGTGAAAAAACAGTGCAGGTGGCTACTTGGCTTGAGGCTGCAGTAAGAATCCGCTCCCCCCGGAGCCCAGGGGGGATGTGTTGCAATAATGACTTGTGCAAGTGCTCTCTGCATGGGTGATGCACCTTGTAACTGAAAGGAAATGGTTGCTTTGGGTCTCAGACCAGCTCTTGCAGTCAGACTTCATTGATCAGCTGCAGCATGTGCAGTTCCACGGCAAATGGTGTCGAGTTGGGGGTTTGCTTGAACGGTCAGTTTGTACATACATGATACTTTCCTTTTCTCATACCAACCATGGAGATACTTCTCCTAGAGTGCTTAACTTGTCATCCTGCTTTTTGGGTCAGCAACACCGTACCAGCTTACAGCTAGTTAGTGCTGCTTTATCCAAAAACACTGTACAATGTTCTGCTCTTGTGTACATACAGTATATAAACCATGAATTTAGAAAGTACCTTGCTTTTAAAGAAAAACTGTATTTAATGTAAAAAAAAAAAAAGAAAAAAAAAAAAACCAAAAAAAATCCTTTTAAAAAGGCAGGCACTAATATATTTCTTCTGGCCTTCAAATTACTTTTTTTTTTTTTTTGTCCATACAAAAATGTTACAACTTTTTCCTCTAAGAATATCTGTTCTTGGGAGCGGTGTTTGTCGCTTTAAATGGCAGCACTTACTGTCATGTGTTGGATGTTAGAACTTCTACGTTTTCAGACTTTTTTTTATTGCCTCTGGCTGTTGATAGTACAGTACAAGTGCGATTTCAAGATACCTTGAGATAGTATTTAATCCTAATTAAAATACATTTATCTGTAATGCTGTTGGCTTTTTATTAATTTGCAAACCTTGGCATTGCTGTGTACGGCTCTTGAGCTAAGATAAGCTTGTCATCTTGTCTCTCATACTCAGAGGTTCAGCACCATGCTCACACTGTGCTCAAAGGCTCTGCCCAGGACTGTCACTGGCTCACTCGAAGGAGCCATCTGCCCATACTGGGAGAGCCCAGCTTGAACTGCATCATCTCTGGGATTCGAGTGGGCAGCTAAAACCTGTAAGGGCTGTCCTCCATCAGAGTCCTGAAATACCTTGCCCAGAGGGCAGGAGACAGGACCATACACGTTTAGACTGAACAAGAAGGAAAGCAAGGACCTAGAGGCAAAAAGGCAAGTTATGCTGAGGTTGGTGTCAGCCAAAATCTCCTTTCACTGCTTACCTGCTGCTGGTAAGTAGCTTATCCTGGACCTGAGGCCAGGATGTGCACTAGTTTGGTCCCACAGTTCACCTGGGGAGCAGAATTCTCTTCAGAGAGCACAAAGGAAGTGCTGTGCTACGAGGAGTTCAATGTATCTTAGTCTGGAGATGCTACAAGCTCATTTCACAGGAAATGTGCGAGTGCATTGGAAACCAAAGTAGCTACAGCAGTGAGCCTGCCCTGGCTGAGCCTATTCGACCTGTCTAGTTCATGTATAAATTCCCCTTTCCCCAGTTAAGAGAGAAGCACTGTGCTCCTCACAACTCCCTTTAGGCAGATCTCTTCCACAAGAGACCTCCTCCCTTTTGTGCAGCTGCTTTTGAAGTACAAAGAAGTGGAGTATCCACCCAAGTGCCAGCCAGGCTCCAGAATGACAGCTCAGGCCAGTTGTTATCCTTATCAATCCAAAATATCAAGGCTGCTTTCTGACAGATTGAAGCTCTCTTCTCTCCAATACCAGATCCTGTAATCTGCGCCCTTTGCTTCCCACCCCCACTACATTTCTAGTGCAAGGACTGCAGGGGAAGCTGGAAAAAGTCCACTCTAATCCCTCCCAGTGCAGTTGCCTCAAGTTCCTGGTGTGCTGCTCCAAGTGCTCTGTCGCTGCTGCCCTTCCTTGAGTTCTCTGCCACCTCTGGCTGCCTCAGCCCCACGCTGTGGGGACTGGGCCAGCACCTTCTGTACACGTGGCACTGCCCAAAGGTGCCAGCTAGAGCAGGAGCCCAGGAAACACACATGTGCCCCCAGGATTCATGGAAATCACAGTTTCTCCCGTGCAAGCTGCCCTGTCTGCTCTGGTCTCCCCCGTTGCACCTCCCCACCCAAACAGTTCAGTCGCTAAGCCCAGCTCCTGCTGTTGGTTCATTTGCAGACCCAGCTGAGCAGCAGGAGCTGCCTGTCTGTGCCTTCACTCCTGCTCGCTGTCCAGGCAGGCAGAGTGCAAAGGGACACATTTTAGGGCTGGGTCACTGCTTTATTTGCCATAGAGCTGTGCAAGTCGCTGTGGTAACGTTGGTCACGGGCGCTGTGACAGCAGCGTCCCTGCCTCGGGCTCTGGTGTGCTCAGCTTGCACTCACAGCTGCCTCAGAGGGCAGGTTACAAATGTCCACTACCTGCTTTTGGGTCCATTGCTTTAAAAAATAAAACTTCTGAACTCACCACAGCTCCACCCACCACCTTGTACTGGAAGATGAAGCATGAAGTGCCATCCCAAATCTTTCCCCAAATACCACTCATCTGAGAGCTGCCCCTTGGGCATCAGAAGTTTTATTAAGGCATCAGACTGGCTTAAAGAAATATATTAAACTGCTCAGACTAGTATAGATATAGATACAGCCATGCAATATAGATACTGCATCTGCAAAGTTATTGTCTGTTATCCTAAAAACAAGAAACTTGCAAGGAATGAGGAAAAACAAGGCAACACTGACTGTCTATAATAAATTCTTCTCCTGGCCCTTGTTTTCATCTTGTACCATCTCCATCAGGAAGCTGGTGAGAAATCTGCACCTTTTAATTGGAAATGAACACTGGCATGCCTTGCTGGTGGTCAGATTTGGAGGAGTAATTCCTTATTTCAGCCCCCTCAGCGTTGGATTCAGCTGCCATGCATGTTTGTTTTAAGGAAGCAGCTTCTGGGTGATGGTCACTGCTCTCACCTGACCTGGCAGCTGGTGTGTGCTGAGGCCCAGGAGGAGGTTTGATGTTTTCCCTCACAATGCATTTGAGCAAAATTTCCCCTTGGCTGCTCTCCCTCGATGGAGGAGCAGATCTGAGTGGAAAAAGCTGATTCCCTTGGCCTGGACAGTTCCCCACTCCCTTTCCCCAGGGATGTTTGAGCCACCGTGCCACCCCTCCAGGGCTGCTTGCCCCTCCTTTCCTGCTGTGGCTGCATCCCCTGGCGCAGCAGCAATGTCCTGGGGAAGGCCATCCCGGGCTGCTGGCAGTCTGTCTGTCTGGGAAAGCTCAAACACGGGCTCTCCCCTGCACTCTCAATGACCTGTGGGCAGGAGAGCTGCCACTGCTCACCCAGTGGAACAAATGCTTGGCCTTCTGCCACCATCATTAGTGAAATACCTGCACAGCCTTTGAGCTGGGGATGCCTGGGACAGCCTTTAGGGCAACTGGGAACAGGCTCTGCTGCATGGACTGAGGGGCAGCTCTGCCCACAGAGCCTCAGGGAGCCCAGCAAAACCCTCTGCTGCCTGGGACTGGCCACGGGCTGGGCATGGGCCCCTCTCTCTGTGAGTGCTCATGGAACTGGGTGGCTGTGGCCTTCAAACCCTTCCTGTGGTGAATGAGCAGCCAGCTGTGACCCAGCTGTGACCCAGGTGTCCTTTCTGGACAGACCTGCCTGGATGTGCCTTATGAAGAGCTCTCCTTCCTCGTTTAAGCCACTCCAGGTCTTTGTGCCCTTTGCAGTAGTTTGCATTGGAGGGTTGCAAGTCTCCAGTCCCTTCTCTCGAGCTCTCTGGAGCACTGGGGAGTTATTTGCAGCCTGTGTCAGGGCAGTCAAACCAGATCACAGACCGAGTTCAGAGCACCCAGCAGAGTTTTGCTTGGTGCTTGTTGAATTTGGCTCTGACTTGAAGAGAACAGAGGTTTTTAATGTCTAAAAGAAAAAAAAGTGATACTAAAGCTTGGATTGCTTCATGCCCAGGGGGAAGTGACTTCATGCAGGCCTGGTGGTGGGAAGAACAAGGCAGGAGGAAGATCAGCTCTCCCCCAGGCAGTGCCCCAGGGCTGGGCTTTGCCCTGGCACAACAGAGCTCTGGGAGAATCCCAGCACAGCCCTGGCACAGAAACCATCCCAACCCCAGCCAGCTACACCCCACAAATGCCTCCTTTGGCCTGATGTGTCCCTCAGTGGGGAGTGGGACCTGCACCAACCCAGGGGGGGCAACACTGAGGAGAAGCATCATCCTTCTGCAGGCACCCATCTGGAGATGGGTGGAGATGAAGCTGTGCTGAGTGCATCTGTGCAGGTTGCTCAACCTGGCCGGGTGATTTTCCCCTGGATGAGTAATCCTGTTTTCCTAGAGCCTGTCCACAATATTTTTCCTTGGCAAAGGCTCTCCCAGGGATTCTTGTGCCAAAACTAATTTTTACAGGTAGACTTTGGTAGCCAGCCCATGGGTACTGGATAAACAGGGGGCTGGGGGGGAGCTCCCCTCTCAGCCAAAGGGACCCCACAAAGAGCCACTTTCTGCTCCCCTGGAGCCAACCCAGCAGGAGATGGGCCAGGTTTCCCTTCCAGCCTCCCTGGTGGGATTTGCAGTGGCCACAGAGCAGATGAGAACCATGGAGGAGCAGGGAGCCATTGGCACACCCAGCCCAAGGAGGGCTGGCTGGCCTGGGGGTGCCAGCCTGGCCAGTCACAGCAGTGTCACAGCAGTGTCACAGCAGTGTCACAGCAGCCTGGTCCAGCCCCAGAGGCTGGAGGATCCCCTTCCCTCATGCCAAGGGAAGAGCAAAGACTAAAAACAGTGGGAAAAAAGGAAATACAAGGCTCCAGCTATTGGTTTCCTGCATTTCTGTGCTTTTGTGGGTAGTGTGTAGGTTGTTGCTGTGGGAGGGCTGGGGCTTGCTCCCACCGTGGTGCTCCCACTCTGGAGCCAAAGGGACAATGCCTAATGATGCTGCCTTGCTCTCAATGCCCCCAGGGCTCTCCAAAAGCCCCAAAATCACCATCCCCACTCAGACTCAACCAGCGTGAGGGGCTCAGGGCCCAGGTCACTAGGCAGGTCAGGACACAACCTCCTGCAGGGAGCAAGTGGGAGGTGAAGGGAAATACCCACAGCACTGGAAGTGCTGTAGCAAACCTGTTGCACAGAGGAGCTGCTTTGCCCAGCCACAGGAGCATTCCTCTCAGCCAGGCTTGGAAAAATCCTGATCCTGGCTCAAACCTCAGCTGTTCCTAAGGCAGCCGGGTTCCTGCTGGGCCTGGATCCCCTTCATGTCCCTGCTGTCCCTAACAAACCTCCCAGGCACGCTGGGTGACACCGGGGCTCGGGAAGCCCTCACGGTGACACACGAGGACCACAGAGGGCGCGCCCACCTCGCTCCCTGCTGGGCAGACACAGCGCAGCATCCAGGCTTCCCAGCCTGCTCTTGGATCGTCTCAACACCCCGGGCTGGCTCCAGATGACCAGGTCAGCCACGTCTGGCACTGGGAGTTAGGTCTGAGTCACCACCAATATTTGAAGATATGTGCAAATGCAGTTTAAAAAAAAAATCAAAAAAAATAAACCACCTTAAACCAGCTCCTGACCTGCCTGGCATGAAACTGTCCCCAAGGCAGCAGCAACAGCCTCCTCAGGCTCAGGACAGCCCCTAGCAGCACCCCACACCCAGCACCAGTGCCACCACCGCCTGCACAAGACAGAGGGATGCTCCAGCCAGCAAGGCACAAAGCAGAGGCAGGACCCCTCCTCCAGGCAGCAGCTGGGCTGAGCCATCCTGGCAAAACAAGCCCCACTGCCCAAATTCCTCATGGCTTTTCCCACCTCAGCCATAGGCAGCATTTAAATTCAGTTAAAGTCACCATCAGGTGAACTTTCTGTGTCCACTGGGACATCAGTGCAGATGGGACTGGGACACACAGCTGCAGGCAGCTCTAGGGGAGCGAGTGGCTGTCCCAGCTCTACACCCCAGGGCCCACCCCATGGGGTTGCTGGAAATTTTCCCCATTTTCCTTGCTGGAAAGGGCTGTGAGCCAGCTGAGTCTGGGCTTCCATCAGTGCCCCAGCCCTGCAGCAGCCAGGAGATGTGTGCAGGCCAGTGTGTGCCCCTGGGCTGCTGTTGTGTGTCCCCCTGGGCTGCTGTTGTGTGTCCCACACGTGCTCCTGCAGGGATCTCCAGACAAGGAATGCTGGCCAGCCTGGCTGCAGCTGGCTGCCAGGAGCCATAGCCCAGCACAGCTCATCAAAGCAGCTGCTTTTCCACACCAGTAGAAAGAGGGTGAAAACAGCCCCATTCTGGCACTGCCAGGAGCAGCCTGGGGCACAGCCAGAGCCAGCAGTGTCCCAAGGGAGGTGACAGCTGCTGCTGTGTCCTTGATCAGGGACTCTTGGCAGGCTGGGTATGGTCTGGAAGTGTTGCTGTCATGCCCTGCCAGTGAGGAACCCCCAGCTCCTGAGCAGGGTTTGCATCCACCCAAACACCAGCACTGTTCAGGGAGCTGCTGGGATCGTGCCATTAGATGGGGCTGTAGTTAAAGAATTAGGATTTGTGTTTCAGACTCCGAGTAGGACTTGCCCGGGGTCAGCAGGTAAGTCCTGGCCATCCTTGCCTTGTTCCCATGCTCTGAGACAGGAGGTGGAGGCTTCTGGGATGCAGAGGCGTGGCAGGAGGGATGGGAGTCCCACAGAGTCTGTGGGAAGCTGTTGGTGGGAGAAGTTAACAGATTCCCACTCCTGATGTTGCAGAGTTTATCCTCCACCCCGATTCCCCTGTAATATCCTTGTTTTTCCCTGGTGTAGTACATGGATCACTGAAATGGGAAAGACCCCTGGCAAAGGCAGATGCCTGGTGCTAATCTGCCCTTGGGCTCCTTTTAATTTACAGAAAGAGTCTCACCAGTTCCTGGCCTAAACCTGGCCTAAACCTGGCCTAAACTGTCCAGGCTGCAGGTGCTGGCTAAATGCTTAGGGGAAAAAACAAACAAACAAACAAGCAAACAAAAACAATCCAGCTGAAGACTTTGAAGGTCCAAAACAATACCAAGCTGAGCAATCCCTGGGGGAACCAGCAGCTCCATGGCACTGCTGGGGGGGATGAGACAGGGAGCAGAGCTTGCCCAGGGTTTTCCAAGCCACAGTGAGAGCCCTTTGCCATGGGGCCATCCCATCCCTTTTGCCATGCAAGCTCAGGTGCCTTTGTGGTGCTGGAAGAGATTGGAGGCAGAGAAGCTGGGCTGAGCCTTGTCCCAGCAGCATCAGCATCTCTCCTACCACAGTGTAACTCCTATCACAGTGGGAACTACTGGATTATAAACCACAAAGCCAAACTGCAGGCATGACCATGGGCCTCCTCCCTGCACAGGCACATTCTGTGTAGCAGAAATTCACTGTCCAGCATGCAAATTGCTGCCCCTTTGAGCACACCAGCATCCAGGAACAGCTGCTGACTGTGCTGTCAGAAAACACCAGGATTTTTGGCAGCTCCCACACCCTGTTACTTGTGGGAACAAAGCCATTTATGTTGGATGAGAAGAAGAAGGGTGCCCTCAGCCTGCACCCAAACCCATTCTGCTCTCCCTACCCCTGAAGGAGGCCATTCAGCAGAGCAAGGGCCACCCAGCCCCTGGGAAGGATGGATCAGCCTGGAGAAAGCCGCTGTGCTTCCCCAGGACAGCCACAGCAGTGCCTGGCCGTGCTGAGCACACGGGGCATCGCCTGGGCCAACACTGGTGATCCAAACCCAGCCCCTCCCACCTTTTTTAAACCATAAAACACCAGACATGCCCCAGAAGGAGGAAGCCCAAGGCTGCCCAAGCAGGCAGCACACGTGCCTGTATGAGGGGGGTGAGCAGGAAAAGAAATAGGAAGTGGAGACAAAGAATTTCCGCAACATCCCTCAAAACCGCTTCCTGCACGTTGGGAGTCAGGAAACACTCACAGGAGAGGTGCCCAGCCCTGGCTGAGCAGGGCCCCAAACAGCCCCTGGGGAAACAGGCTGAACACAGGGAATTAGATGGAAACCCACAGCCCACACCTGCAGTAAAAACCCATCTCATGTAGCAAGAATCCTGGGTTTGGGAATGGCAAGCAGATATGTACTACACCTCAGCAAACAGGTGGATCAAACTCTCCAGGATCCATATCTGCATCCCACCTCAGCACAAACCCTGTCCCAACAGCCCAGTGAGGAGAAAGCCACCAGGAATGCCACTGATCCTCTGTCAGCCTGGAGGGACACCCTTATTTCAACACTCCCCCTTTGCTCCAGGAGGAAAACAGAGAGACAGGTTACTTGTGGATTGAGAAATGTCATGTTTGGATAAGTAGCTCAGTCCCAACCCAAGGGGCAGAAGGGCTGGAGCCCCAGGAGATGCTTCTAATTCCTTGAAGTAATCTGGGAGGAGCTGGTGGCTGCCTGGTGCAGCTCCCTGCATGCCACAGGTGACATTTCACATCTCCAAAAACACTGCTGACCCATGCACGGGTTTTCAGGAAAATGTAGACAGTGTTTTTCCTGCTTCCATGGAAAGTTTGGGATTTAGCTGCATTAGGAAGCACAGCTGCCTGGTGCATTCTTTTCCTTGCCCTGCAGCCCCTGTTTGGTACAGGCAGTGCCTGCAGCTGGCAAATCCTGCTCCAGAGACCAGGCCTGGCCTCACAAATGTGTGACTTTTACCTGTGGGAGAGGTGTGTTGTCAGAGCATCTGTGTGATAACCTGGGCTTTTTACGTGCAGGTGTGAAAAATTCTGACTGTTCTTTTCCCCTTCTAGTAACTTTCTCCTCATTTTATGGGCAGTTCACTTTGGGTTCCTACTGGGTTTTGTGGCCAGCAACCCCCTGCTCAAGGCTGCTAAATGAGAAGGTTTCACTGAGGCTGGTTAAATAAACCTCTTCCTATGAGCAGAGAGCACCTCTCACACGTGGGGTGGGACCAGCCTGTGTCACCAAAGACAGGGTGACACAGCAGGGAACTCTGACATGGGATTATGGCTTTCACCCCCCTCCCCAGTCTGTTTGGCAGTAGCTGGTTAATGCCTGTAGTCAGAAGCACCTCGTTAGACAGCTCATTAGTTAATCATGCTTGTACGTGTGATTTCTCCTGTCCCCATGCATGTGACAAGGGGAGCTGAGGAATCCATGGGAATTATATAAATCACCCACATCCCAAACCTAAGACTTAAATACCCTGACAGGCAAAGGAGCATTAATTCATACACCCTCCCAGCGCTCTCCCAGTGCCACTGCTGTATTCCAAAATATTAATAAGCCCTAAAGCAATAATGGTTAACACTTTAGCCAGTTAAAAAAGAAGGGGGGGGGGTTAAGCATTAATTTGTCAGGAAGATGACAAGATCATTTGCATCGTCAGAAAACCAGCTCATTAAAGCTGCCCTCATGCAGATACTTGGCCATGCTTTGTTGGAAGGGCATAAAGAGAGGGAGTGAACAGCAAGGGGATGGGATCTTCTGTGAAAAAAACCTAGGCACAAGTGAGAGAGAAGACACTGCAGCTGCTTGGTTTCACCCAGCCTGCTGGGCAGGATGTGCCACATGTGAGCTGACAAGATTTTATGGCTTTGAGATGTTCCCCTTCTCCTCCACACAACGAGCAGCAGAGAGGATCAGTGTGTTTCAGTCCCATTTCTGTGGATAAGGATGCAACTGACCCCAGCTGTGGGAATCCCCTGCAGCACACAGCCCTGCCCTGTTCCCCCTGAGGCACACAGCCAGGCATACAACTGGCACAGGAACAGGTGAACCACATCCTGAAGTTCCCCCCAAGGCTTCACCCAGGGACTGAGGGATGCCTCCAAGCTTCAGCTCTTACACAAACCTCTAAGGGTTTATTTTGAACCTTTATTATCTTAATACACAATTCCCTGATGCTGGGCTTGTGCAGATTTTCAGCAACCACACTGCACTCTGCTTGCACACTGTGCACCCCAGCAGTGCATTTATTTTTGAAGGAGACCACATCATGTCTTTAGTGCTCAGTGAAAGGGTTTGAGGTCCTCAGGGAAAAGAAACTTGGGAACATGAACTTCCAGACACAAATTATTCTGCTAAATTCCCCATGCAGGTAAGGAAGAGGAGCAGCCCCAAGTAGCAGCCACAAAAAAACCCAGCAGGTGCCACAACTTGGATGCCTGTCATGCAGAGAGGACCTAACTTTGTTACTGGTCCCAGTGGGGAACAGAGTGCAGATAAGCACTTCCCCAGTTGGTCACCTGTAGGGGGAATTGGGCATTTATTGTTTCTAAATAAAGCTGAAAGCCTCCCCCTGAGTCACAAGGGGTGTCAGTAGGGTCTCTGGTGCTCCCCAAGGAACCCAGCACTGTGCCAAGGGTGTGCTGGGATGGGCAGGGGATGGGCTGCCAGCCTGGAACCCTCCCTGCTCCGTTTCACCCCCAGATTTGCACTGTTTGGCACTGGGCAGCCCAATCCCTCAGGAAGGCGCTCAATGCCCTCCCTGGGTGAGAGCAGCAGAGATGCTCCTCACACAACAAGGAATGCTGAGTCCCTGAGGATGAGCCCATGGCCCCCAGGGCAGCTGCTGTCTCAGGGCTGGGCTTCCCAGAGGGCACTGTGATCGTCAGAGGGACCATCCCAGGAGGGTGAGTCTGGAAAAACATTGGATAAAACATTGGATTTACCCTTGTGGCTGCAGAGTTGCTGGGGCCTCACTCTGTGCACCCGAGCTACCCCTACCCAAATTCTCCTGTGGCCACACTGCTCTGTGCCCAGGGTCCCACCTCCTCCCAAAGCATCCCCAGCAGACCCCTCTGAGATGCTGAACTGCCTGGTTTTGCTGGGAGCAGTTCAGGACCCAGGAGGAAAAAGAGAGGGGGGCTGGAGTCCCGGTGAAAATTACGGTGGCAGCACAGCGCTGCTACAGCCCCAGCTCGCAGTTATTGAGGAGAGGCAGGCAGGAGTAACATCTTTTATAGGACCAATTTATAGTGTTGGGAAACAGGCTTATGGGCACAGGCACCCTCTCACAGGAGGATGTATGTGCCTCCTCTTGGGCAGCATCCATTAAGGGGATGTATTTGGACAGGGTGGTGAAGAGCAGCAGCACAAAAATCCTAAAATAGACACGACAATGTTTCTTTTTGTCTGGCTCAGCCTGCACAGGAGTTTCTGCTGCTCCTCCAGCAGCTCTCCCAAGGAGAGAGGTTTCCCTCCAGCACCATAGCCACCTCCATCCCAAAGCTGGCCCAGTGTGGAGGGCTCAGGCTGCAGAGCCATTCCTGCCATCCATTTCTGTCATTTCTGGAAGCTTGATATAGGCACTGTACCCCTCACATGGATTCCAGGCTTCTGTACTGGTTTGAAAACAAAC
>VZRX01009168.1:85910-120877 GCA_013398075.1 Notiomystis cincta | reverse complement strand
ATGTTCTCACCTCCACCTCCTCTTCTCTGCCTAGAATTAAAACTGCACCACTACTTTTGTTTTGATTTCTTCTTAAATATGTTCTCACAGAGGCATTACCATCATCTCTAACTGGCCCAGCCTTGGCCAGCACCGTGTCCATCTCCAGAGCCATCAGGGATTGGCTCTGCCAGACATGGTGAAGTTTCCAGCAGCTTCTCACAGCAGCCACCTCTGTGGCCCCCCACTACCAAAAACCAGGCTACCTCAGAGAAGCTCATCCCAGTCCTTTTTCTCAGAGAACCATGGCTTCCTTGAGCTTACTGTAGGAGGATTTTTGTGGAGGGGAGAACTTTCATGGGACAGGTCTTCCCATTTGGATAAACAACGAGGGCTCTAAAGAGGAGGTAAAATTCTCCCATGTTGCAAAGATCCAGCCCAGAAAGTCCTAAGTGCACTCCAAAACCCCTTGACAAGCCCCCAGGAAGATGCTGAGAAACATTTAAGCCTGTTACCAAACCTCAAGCAGGAGGATTCATCTTTGGAACAGTGCAGAAGTGCTGGAGAGCCACTGGAGAGCTGCAGAAGGTTCTGGGACCTGGTGGGGAACTCTCCACACCCCATGCTGAGCATCAGACTCCTCAACCAAAGCCTGCAGCAATGCCAGGAAGAGATACTGTGACAGGGAGACAGTCTCCCGTTCTTTTTAAGACATTTTAAGGGAATGAATTATTCATTCTGAATTACTTTGAGCCAAGGCAATGCTCCATGTTACCACCTGATTATATGTCCCATAAAAAGACATGACAGCTATTTATCTCTTTTCTCTTGCTGGGTGGGCTGGTGGGGGGATAAATATGCTGCCACCAAACTGGAGTGATGAATCATCCCTCAGTGATTTGGCAGGTAGTCCTTCCTAGTGGGAGCAAGAGGGAAAAGGACTTCAGCATAAACCTTCAGGAAAGGCGAGAAGGTTGTGGGGAATGGAGGGCTCAGTTTTCTTCATCCCTATAGGGTTGGGGAGTACCCAGCAAAGGTATCTGGGCAGAGGAACCTTTCTTCTGAGTGCAGTGGAGTCTGCAAAAATCAGGTGCTCATGTTGCTGCCTGGTGATAAGGAAATGAGTGTTATTCTGCTTTATTATTGACTGAACAGTGAGGTTGGGCTGGAGAAGAGGAACTCCATTACACATTACCCACAATCATGCTTCTTTCTGGTATAACAGGCTGCAGAGCACATTGTTCAGCTGGAAAATGGCAGGGAGAGATTTGTCCTGGGAATTAAAGCACAGCTTTACTTAAACTAGACAAGTGTGCAAGTGGGTTCTGCTCTGGCTAGAGGGATGCCCTGTCCTTTACCCATGCCCACTTAGGACACCTGAGCCTTTCCCAAGAGGGGATCATTAGCTCTGCCAACATGGAGCTTTTGGGATGATTTGAAACCGCTGAGCATGGATCAGTTAGGGCCCAGTCTGAGAAATGAGGGCTTCCTTTCCTTGAACCAGTTGATATCCTGCTAGTGCTAGCAGTCCACTATAGAGATAATCCCTGTGTTTATGGCCATGCACACAGCTGCCATCAAGCTACTCCAAGCCAAAGGCAGCCAAATGCTTGATCTGCTTGCCCACTAACAATACATCCTGGCTGAAAGTTTCCTCCCTCTGTGCATGCTCCCACCTTTGCCCTCCAAACCAGTTATGTTTCATGATATACCATAAATTCTCTGCAGCCAGGGACACCCACAAGCACTGGAGCAAAGGAAACATTTCCTTGTGCATACAGACACCTCCAGTGCCCTCACCTGCACACTTTGTTCTGCTGCCTCTGTCCTCCCAACTGCGCCCAGCCTGTAGGAGCTGAGACAGCATGTAAATCTGCTACAAAGACACATCCTTCCCACCCCCGTGCTGGATATAGGGAACATAAAACACAGCAGAGATTGCTGCTACTTTATTATTTATGAAGCTTTGGTTATTTCATATATAAATAATCCATGACTGCAAAATGTTACTGGCATTGTAACTGAATATTCATGAGGTATTTTTGTTGAGAATTTTCACCATCATTTCAAACCCAGCCATAAAAATTTCAGCTGTCATTTCACAGTTTCAAGCCCTAAGAAACTAAATCTCCTTCCTGCCTTGAGGGCTTTCTGTGCAGGGTGGAACCAAGCAGGGTTAATAGGGAAGACAAGTTCATGCTGCATTGGAAAGAAGTGGGAACATCCTTCATTGTAGCTTTGCCTGCTGTCTTTTAACGTTGTCAGGATGCTCCATCTGGGGATGTATGCTGCCTGCATGGAGTATATGCAAATTCCTTCTTTCCCTTCTAGAAACATTTCTCTTTTCAGGTTTTATCCCAGCCAGAACCTTGACAGAGAAGCACCCAAGTGGGATCCCTCAGCATGGAAATTGAAAGCATGCCGCTGCCACCCTGTGGAAAACGGTGGCCCTGAATTGTTGGGGACCCCTCCAGATATTCACAAGACCACAGCTGGTAAAACCAGGTGGTTAAAGAGGTATCTGAGGCGGGAGCGGCGGGGCCGGGGCAGCGGGAACTCGGAGCGGGGCCGAGGGAGCGGCGGGGCCGGGGCAGCGGCAGCCCGGCCCTGAGCGGGGCAGGGAGAGGCGGCTCAGGAGCTCAGGGCCCCGAGCACAGCGGGAACGGCCCCTCTCTCGCTGCGGAGGTGTCGCTGAGGGCCCGTCCAGGGGCTGCTCTCGGAGCAGAGGCTCCCCCACGGCAGGAGAAGGGACTGGGCTGGGCTGCGGCGATGGCAGCGAATTCCCTTCCCCAAGGGGCAGCTCCGAGCGGCCCCTCCGAAACAGAGAGAGAGACAGAGGGAGAGAGAGAGAGCACAGCTGCCCCTGTTCCTGTCTGGTACCAGCCCAATTCTCACAGTGTCTCTGCCCCTCTCTGAGAAACCCTCACACAGAGAAGGTGCAGCCAGGTGCCTCCTGGGCTTGGCCACTTCTTTTGTTTTACTTAAGTATCTTTCGTTTTACTTAAGTATCTTTCATTACTGTTTCTTAGGAACTTGGGACAAAAGTCCCTAACAAAAGGCAACAACTTAACCCTCAGCAGCCAGGAAGATGTTTGAATGCTTTACAGGAACAATTGATGGTATCTTTGCCATCCCCATGGTGTACCAGGAGAATGAAGTAGCTCTGCTGCAGAGGCTTTCAAGGACATCCTGGGCAAATTCCTGACACAGGCAATGACTGAGCATCTCTTGCATTCTGGGACAGTCAAATGGTCACTTCAACTGCTTGCCTTGCAAAGAGTCCTATTTTCTTTCCCCCAAGGCTCTTTCTTCTTTTCAGCTCATTGTATTCCACACATATTAAAAAAGACAAAGGGAGGACTAAGCAAAAAGTAGCAGCACTATCCCAACTCCTCCCTTTCCCTGCTTGCTATCCACGTCTTCTGTGAAAAGGTTCCACAGCTGTCTGCATGATGCATAAGCACTGGCCCAATTCTCCTCTCCAATTTCTTCAGATCACAGCTTCTTCTTTTTCAATTCTGTGCACAGAAAGGAAACAGCAGAAGGAGAAACAGCAAGTTCCTAACCCTTCTAACCCAGCCTTCTCAAAACCAAATTGGGGCATATGAGAGCCTGGCAGCCAGATGTGAGCTCCCCATCCACACAGATCTGCCACTGTCCATGTGCAAGTGGTTTATGTGAGGCTGTGTCACATGAGCACATCCCAAATGGGGCCAGAGCTCTTGGAGCACCTTTCCTTCCAAGAATGATTTATGAACCCTGTCAGTCCAGCAGACTGAACTGCAGAGACAACTGGAGCATGCAGCAAAGAGCACAGCAATCCATCAGCACCAGTTGAGAGTCACCCAGGAATCCATCAAGAGCTTCATCCTGGTGACATCTTCACAGAGGCAGAAGGAGAAGCAAAGGGAAAAGATGGAGACAGAGTGAGCAGGGAGTGCACAATCCACTGAGGATTTCTCAGAACTTCAAAACCATGGAAGTAAAGGAGGATGACAGATACATTTTTTGGGTCTTTAGTAATTGAGGTGGTCCTGCTTCAAAGCCACAGATTACAATGCCTCACACAGCTGAGCAGGGCTGTTCAGTGTCAGCAGTATTCAGAAACTGCTTTGCCATTAGCTAGCTTTGTGGTAGGTGTTACTCACTTCCAGGGGTGACAGCTGCATGGTTTTGAAGGCAAGGATATTTTACTGTTCAGGAGCTGCCATTGGCAGGAGGAATCAAGCCTAGCTCCACTACAGAGGAGAAAGGTGATGCCCTGTAATTCAACAGATATAAAACAAGCTGCAGCATGTCACTGTACAGCACTGGAGTTTGTACTCTGACCTAAAGCTCACACCTCAGCAAGAGCTGTTCCTCCAAAAAATGCAGGTGCACAGATATGAGTACCCTAGACCAGCAAGGACACAAAACCACACAAGATCTTACACAAAGCCTGTACAGACACGCAAAAACACATGTGCAACAGGTCAGCATACAGAAAGAGAAAGGGCAAACACAGAAATTGTGTGTCTGGAATCTACAGGTATAGCAGAAATGTAGAAGATGCAGACACACACTCCTCTGTGCAGTGCCAGTATGAATACAAGAGCATACACTGACTCATCTCTAATTCAGTGACAGGAGATATGTCAGATTCCCCAGTGTGCTGGTTTGGACACAAATTTAGGAGGAAACAACTCAAAAAGGGGTGACTCTCTCTTCCCCAGGAAACAGGTCCCAGCAGCTTCTCCCCCCACGGGTTTGGGAAATAAATTCTCAAATGAAAGTGGAAACCCCCTGTTTATTTAACAGAGTTGTCCTTCCCCCCACCCCAGGCACAGGGCAGAAAAGGATATTGAATCTCCCTCCCATTCCAGAGGTGGAGGCTGGTGGATTTTATATAGTCCCTTCTGTCTATAAAACTTAGCAGCTCCTGAGTCGGGCAGGACAGCCCCCCTGGAGAGTCCTGCTGAGTGTCCCAGAGATGGTGAGCTGGTCTTGGATGAAGAAGCAAGCCAAAAACAGTCCAGAAAGGAACAGAAGCTGCTGGGGCAGATCTCAGTCCCTCTCCAGCCGAAAGCTGAAGAGCAAGAGAGAAAAATTCTCTTCTCTGCCCTCCTAACACAGAGACTGCCAGCCTGGAGAAGAAAGTATGTAAACATCTAACTGCAAGGTCAAGCAAGCTGCTTTGAAGAGTTCTCCCAGCTTCTCTCTCCCTTTGCAGTTTAAAGGTACAAGCTACATTCTGCAGATCAGGCAGGCAGTGGGGAATACAGTATTGTCATAGAATCACCCCAAGACAACAGTAACACAACTTCTCTCCATCCCAAACTCTCTAAAAACAACCGAGAGAATGTGATTTGTCCTAAATCTGTGTTAGGCACCAGGGAGAGAAGTAAAGAAGTAAGTTTCTGCTCTTAGAGGAAAGAAAAGCAGTTTCTTAGAGGAAAGAAAAGCATGTGCTCCCGAAGCTCAGGAAAGATGGAGGATGTTTTGGGATGTCTCAGAACAGCAGAAAATTTGGCAAAAAAACAAATATCAAATGAACAAAAGGATTCAGAAGCTGGAAGTAGAGACAACAACCATATTTGTACATCACAAGGTGGGTAAGACTCAGTGGGTACAAGAGATGGGGGTGAGGGTCAGCATCTGTGGGAAGAAAGCAGAGGTGGCCATGAGCTGGAACAGCTGGAATGACTGCACAGGAGAAGAGTGAGTGCCTGAGACTGTGAAGAAGGGATCACAGACCTCCTGACCCAGTTTATTTCTGATATGTGTCTCTTCTGGGGCCCCTGACTTGCCTCCAGAAGAGCCTCTCCCCACCTAAGCCACCCATGCAGACAGAGTAGACCTCTGCCCTGAGAACACAGGACAGTATGGGGACAGTATGATTTCCAGTGTCACAGGAACTGTTTTCACAGCACAAGGCAGGCTGAGCTGTATCTAGTTACCTCCAGCACATTCTCTGGTGCCATCTGAGTCACACAGACTGTGTGGAGCCATTTGGGTTTATGATCCTTTTATCTCTCTGACCAAGGGATCATACACTGCTTGTCCCAAGAAGAATAATGAAGCCTCATACATTACACATCCCCCAAGGGATTTAATTTCCCTTAACCTAAGGGGAGGATTTGCCTTCAGTCTCCAGCCCTTTTATTATCCATTGGTTGCTCCATCTACAGCACACATCACAAAGGAATTTTTTATTTTTTAAGTCAGCCTTTGCTTGGGCATCATTAAGGCCTTACACAAAGTGCCATGCTGCTCACAGCTTAGAGAAATAAAATGAGACAGAGGCACTGAAGGCTGGATGGCCTTGTTCTCCCTCATAACAGTGCACTACAAGGACAAGGGAATGTCTGGCTCATAACCAGCAAGATTAAATGATGGGTCAAGAGAAATGAAGCACTGACACTTACCCTTCCCTCAGACCCAAGTTTGCTCTGAAATATGATGCTCTGACAAACAAGAGTAGTTCTGGCTTGGTGAAATACTGTGTTTACACTGTGGGAGCAGCAGCAGCAGCATTAACCAGCGAGCCAAGACTCCTCTGGGCTACACATGGTGCAAAGATACACCAACAACCACCCCATCTCAGAGAACATATCCAAGGTTCTCAGCTGTTTTAAACATGCACAGCACATGCAGGTGAGCCATGGCTACTGAATTCTGCTCCTGGCTCTTCCATTGATCCACAGCCTATTTCTTCATATTTCATATTTGAGCATTTTTCTTCAATTGTCTTTGCTTCTCTTCCCATGTCTGCAAACTGGAGTCTTACAGTTCAATAAAGGAGATTATTTTAAAGGGTCTAGATGTCAGAGTGGTACAACTCAGCATGTAAGAGAGGTTCTAGAGGGTTAAACAAGGCACTCCATTCTCTGCTTTTGTAGCAGCTGTGTGCTAGCAAGAGGGAATAAGTGCCTGGGGATGATGTGACCCTTCAGTGCAGTGGCCCAAAGCCCTCTACCAGCTATATAAGCACATACATGTATGTGGTGTTTCCTCTGAAAGTGCTACTGATTTGTTTCCTCCCCTTGCTGTTATCACTGAGCTAGAAATTGGCACTCAACTGACAGTAATTTCCTATAATTTTAAATAAATAATTTTTAAATGCATGCTGCTGAATTCATTCTTGCGTCAAAGGGGGGTGATTGCACTTCCCAGGCCAATGAGACAGAGGGGAGGAAGATATGGCTTTATAGTTAGATTTGATTTTTCTCCTTTCATTGTGCATCTCATTTAAAATAAAAGAGGTTAAAAAAAAGAGAGAAAAGAGAAAGCCACACATAGAGCTTTGTGTCTTAGCCTCAGGAAAAAGGAAAAACTCCCTCTAGTTTCTTATTGCTACTTCCATATAACCACATGAATAACACAGGTAAGGGGAGCCTTTGAGTCCTGGTGGGTGAAGCATAGCAGGAAAAAGCAGAGCCATTTCAGCTTCTGCCTGGGAGAAGAGCAGAGACCTGAAACCTTAGGAAGTTGCTCAGCATTTGCTGTGCCATCTCATACCTGTAATAGGCTGTTAGGGCACTCTTCAGCCATGGAAGAGCCAAAGGGCCAGAGCAGAGAGCACTGCAACATACTTAGGATTAGGAGGCAATTCATTGAGTCCACATGTGCTTTAATCCCATGGAATGACATCCCTTGATCTTGCAGGCAGCTCATTTTCAGCAGAACAGCAGAAAATTTGGAGAGACTTTGGTCCAAGAACTGCCTGAATTCTGCAATCTCTCTTCCCCCACTCCTTCTTCCTCTATTTTCTCTTTGCACCATCTCTATTTAGTATGGCAGAAGGAGAGGAGGAAATAACCTTCAGCTTTTCTCGCCATCTGCATCCCAATTGTTCCAGTAGGATTTGGGCTGCATTCCAAACTGTTCCTTTTGCAGTGTAACTGGGGCAGAGGGAGGACAAGCTGACTGTGACATGTCTCTGGGTAAGATTCCAGAGCAGCCAGTCCCTGGGACCTTTCTGTTCTGGCTAACTCTAGTGATGGCTGTCTGGGGCTGCTGAGCACCCTCCTGCACACAGCACCCTGATCTACCTGTCAATCTGCAGCATGGCCTACTAAAAACAAACAGCTCTCCTACACACCAAATTTAAACACAAGGAAACAATTAAAAAAAAAACAAATTGGCATTACTGTGCATTATAAAATAATGAAACTGGGTTTTTTTCCAATTTGTTTCTACTCCAGATAGTGGCAGTGATCAGCACTTTACAAAAGATGCTTCTTCCACATCCTGGCATATGTTATTACTGTTATTAATAGCCAGCCATTCCTGGAGGCAGCACTCTGTACAGGTACATTTATTTCCTTCCCAGTCCTGTCACCCCATTGCTGGTGCTCCAGCTCCCTAGAGCACATCCCACTATGAGGCAAGGGAGGCAAATGGAAAGTTAGGTACCATTCTGCCACACTCCAGACACAGTTCAGCCTCATTCTGTCATTCAGGATGTGCCTGTTGTTAGTTTTATATCATCATAATGGCATTACCTGTCTCTCATAGTACTGTTATTTCCTGCTGCTTCCTCCTAAATCAAAACTGGCCATAGAACAGGGAACTACTTGGACACTGCCTCCTTCCCTCAGAGCCCCCAGGAATGGGAGTTATCAAAAACTTGCTACTCAGTAATGAGGCCAACTTTCTGTTAGTTTTTCTGTTTCCAAGTGCTGACTCATACCTTCTGAGCAGGGTCTGACACGGCCCTTTCATGGCTAGTTCTTCTCAGGAGGACTGCAATAATCAGGTATGTGATTGTGTGTTACTATAGCATCTCATCAGCCTCAGGCTCCCAGTCACTGCCTCACAACACATCCTGGCGTTCAGGCATGTAATGAACTGCAGCTTGACAACAGAATGTGCAACAGCTGAGCTGGAATAACCACCCTCCTGCCACCCAAGGTGAGAGAAAATGGACAGACAAGTCAGTGCACAGCTTTGTTTCTCCACCTCTCCACTGTCTTTGCTCCCTACCTGAACTACATGTTCTCTGGGAAGCAAGTCTGTGTCCAACAGAGCAGGAGCCTGGCCTGAGCAAGCAGAGCATCTCCAGAGAAATTCAGCACCTTAGGGAGTTCTTGGG
Source organism: Notiomystis cincta (assembly GCA_013398075.1). Taxonomy (NCBI): domain Eukaryota; kingdom Metazoa; phylum Chordata; class Aves; order Passeriformes; family Notiomystidae; genus Notiomystis; species Notiomystis cincta. The sequence goes on along the minus strand of VZRX01009168.1, from coordinate 111,825 downwards.
CTGGATTCAAAACACACAGAATACATTATCCTATGGCAGATGTGCTGAGCTCCTTCCTTTGCCTAATTAGTAGCAACCTTTGTAGTCACATTTGCCTTCCCTGTGTGGGATGAGGCTCTGGGCAGTCATTAAAGTGCTAAACCAAGGCCCTGTCAGCAGTGCAGTCCAGATTTGTGAGCACAGAAGAAATCAATACCATGGGAAGATGAGCTCCTCTTTGTCCACTGGCCATGTTTGTCACCAGCACGAGGTAACAGTGTAGAGTCATTCAGTAACACAGCTCATTAGGACTCTGGTAACAGGAGATGATGGAACTGGCCTGGCACAAGATTCAGAGGGAAATTTCCTACAAAAATAATGTAGGAATCCCCCTGAGGGAGCAAGACAGAATGGTCAGAAAACTGGAGAACAGTTTACATGAAGCAGATAGAGATAGCCTAGACCAGACAGTTTCTTCAGCTTCCCAATGTCAGGAAAGCATACAGAGCTCATTTTTGTCATGGAAACTTCAAAAGAACCACTTCTGTATGTTCTATTCTGGATTATAACTCTTCTCTTCTTGTCCTTGGATTTTGACCTGAAGCTTCTCTGCTATTTCTTATAAAAATGTTCATAGAGAAACAGAACTGTAATGGATAACCAGAGCCCAGCCAGGGACACACTGCAGTTGCATGGAAAGAGTCTCATTAGCTGCAAGCTTAGATGTGATTTTCACATGGGTGAAGACAGTCCCTGCTCAGCCAGCAGAAGAGTGCAAGGACACAAGGCACAGCTCTCCTGTCAGGACTATTGTGCCACAGACAAAGGCTGGAGATCCAAATTCCCCAATAAAACAAGGAGTAAAATCCTGATCCCTTTGATGCTGATGACCAACGACCACTGATTTTAAGGACATTGTGGGATGTTACCAACACCCAGTATAATGCCAGAAGAAGGCAGAGGTGATGTGGAAACAAAAGCAAGGCTGCTACAGCCAAAAGACCACCCCATTCCTTGAGCAAGCCAGGCCACCTAAGAGATCATAAACTTTTTGGAAGAACCCTCAGCCTGATTCAAAGACTCCTAATAAGAGACAATCCACCACAATCTGAGGCAAATTGCTCCAGTACCTAATTATGTCCTTGTTTACATTTACTCCCAGCATGAGCCAGCCTATATACACTTCCAGCTATTCAGTTTCCAGGCACTGGATCTCACTGTGGCCACTGTCTGCTGGATTAATGAGTTTTCTATTATCAGAAATCTTTTCCTTGTACTTACAGACTGTGATCAAGTCACCTCTTTAGCTTCCTTTGTGTAAACTAGATGCAATTTCTTGGCACTGCCACATTTCACAGAGTTGTAGAAGGATAAATGTATACAAGTTATACACAAATGTCATCCTACCATGATGGAAAACAGAGTTTCCAGGAGTGGAGTCATTATTCAGAGCTGTTTACTGAGTTTATCTGTACTGGACATAAAATTTTGATAAAAATTCACTGGCTTGAGCAGTTATTCCTTTGCTGTTGGCCTCATAAGTCACATAGAACAGTTTCAGTTGAAGGGCGCAGAAGTGTGTAGCTGTTCATGTTGACTCCTCCGAGTGCTTGTGCACCAAGTTTCAAATTACTTCAAGAAACCTCTGTACCAGCAGCAAAATGCACCTACTAAAATATTTGTGACAAGAAGTATTGGGACAAACTGAGAGTCAGGTTTTCCCTAACAGTCTTCTGCTTCTAACAGAAGGGGCAGTAGGATTTTGGCAGAACATGCAGATAGACTCAGTGCCCACAACAGACTTCAGATTTTGAACACAGCTCAGCACTTGGGTGAATCCAGGCTGTTCTTTGGGAAACCAGGCTGTGCTTTGGGAAACCATGCCTTAGCAAGTTAGCTGAAATCATGCAGTTTAATCATAGGGGCTTGTTTGCAATATGCAGCTTGCTATTCTATCCTCATTCCAGCTCTTTGGCTGTTATTCAGCTTTCATTCTGTTTTTCTCCTTATGGTCCTTGACATCCTTTAGGAAAGTTTATTTCTCTTATTTCTCTTCCCCCTCCACCACATGAGAGCTCATAAAGCAGTGCAATGGGCAAAAGAGCTGAAATACTTTAATGAACAGAGCAATGTAGCTGAACCAGAAGAAACAGAATTAATTCAGTTCACTTCTTACCTGGTCAGTCCTGGCTTTCTTATTCCCTAAACAAATGTACTTCCCTCAGCTTGAAATTAGCATTCCTTTTAAATGTTTTCACACTCTAAATTGTTTCTAAATGTGCATATTAGGCAGTGAAAGATCTTGCTCAGTTAATCTACACAAGGCAACATTCATCTCATCAAAAGCCTATTATACTTTATATGCCTTTGCCTTCATTTCTCAGGATCATAATACTCAGAAACACTAATGAAACCAGCATACTGACTCTTCACCTGGAACTAGAGAGAGAGGGTGCTAAGACCAGAAAAAACCATACATTTTAGCTGTAGAAGCACATTGATGCAATAGACAATTGTGCAAGTTCAGCAAAGGTGGAGATACGGCTTCTATACAGCTTTCCACAGCAAATAATGTTTGGAGGGAGAACTGTGAAAACAACATTTGCTTGATCTGAAAAAGCAAAATGAAAAATAAATGGTGTTTTGGGAAAGATTTTAATGTAAGTGCACTCCAAAAAAGCCAAGGCTGTTATGCTCTTGCCTCACTTGAGGATCACTCTGAGATTCTAACAAACCTTGCTGTCAGTCATAGAGTTTAACAGGACAACACCTTGTGCGTCCAGGACACTTCTGATGGTGACAGAGCAGGTCACTGTCCATGTGCAAGGAAGACAGCAGTGCTCCAACCTTTGCCAAGGCTCCTGGAGGGTACAGTGCTTCTCTGATGAATTCAGTGCTGCTACAGTTAAACCATCTGCAAAAGCCACACAAGCTGCACTGGCAAAAGCCCTTTATGCAGGTGTCAGTAGTGTCTGTACAAAAGAAAATCACAGGACTTGTCTCTGATTTTTCCCCCCTCTTGCTGGTAAGGCTGTCTGGTAAACACTTTAGATGTGGGGCAGAATACAAAGTGACTTTTAACTGCATATCTGTCAAGGATACAGAACTATGATAGGCAGGAGTTTGAAAGCACTCGGCTGCAAAATGGGAATGGAGGTGATTTTTGGCATTAGTTTAATCCATATCTGAGACAGAATTGGGTCACACTCCTGGGAAGATACACATAAAGCATTGGCCAGGGAGGAAAGAGACAGTAGCCCTTGTCTTGCCCATCTACTAATGTACTTCCAACAGTGAAAGGGCTTTGCTCAAGCTATGTAATGTGCTGGCAGATTTAAATAGGTTCTTGCATTATTCCTGGATTGTAACTTCTAAGCAAGGAATAAAGAGACTTCAGGAATTTCCTTTGGGCAGAGAAGGGAGAGGGCAAGTTTGGATGTCACGGTTGAGGTGGCACTCACACACACACACACATTTTGGGGGAGAAAGAAAGAAAGATGGCATTTATTATTATTTGGCACCTTTTATATTCCTTTTAGTATAGAGCATGTTGTGACTTAATTGGTCATTATACTCTCCAGTACAGAATGTGTGGTGACAGCACTGGCTATGATATATTATAAACAGCTAATCATTAGATAACAGCAACGTGCACGTGCAGTCCTTTTCACATCCAGGTTCCCTTGTAACACCCTCCTTTTTCACAGCTTGCATTCCTCTGTTGCTGCTGTCTGCAATCCTTCAAGGCTACATGATGATAGGTTCAAGGTTGATACCTGCAAGGCCTTGAGATGAGCTGTCAGCTCCCACATTTGGACAGCTGAGAGGTATGTAGGTGTGTTTGGGACACTTTGGGGATGCTGTGGATTGGGCTGGGGAATGTTCCAGGCTGGAGCTGCACAGATTTGGGACTGGTGGCTGCTGCTGGGATGCTGCCTTTGTGGGGGCAATGAGCCAGTCTGCAGTGGAGGAGCCCAGCTGGCAGTGTCCAGCAGCGAGGGGAGCACAAGATGCTCCCTGTGGGATGTACAGCTCTAGGACCATGTGGATCCTGCTCAGATCACTGCTGCTGTCCCACAGGAGAGAAGTGTTTTGGGGAAAGCTTTGCAATCCATTCTTCTGCAATGCAGGACGTGTGCAGAGCCCCAGCATATGGCAGAAGGGGAAGGGAAGAATGTGTCTGGCACCACCCCAGTCCCATCCAACTTCCCCAAAACCTCAGCTCAGAAATCCAGTCTAGCTCACAAGTGTCTCCCTTCTTCCTCTCCTCTTTCTACCTATGTGTTTGCTCGTGATGGTGTAACAGGGACAGAGAATAAATTGTGCTATATCAGAGTGTTCTATCCCTGACTGTGTAAAGAGCAGCCATTGTGACTTCCTGATATGATTTACCATACAATGACAACGTTTAATGCCCACTGGTGTTATAATCTACTTTATCTTAATACAATCTTCCCCTGCTGAACCCTCCAGAGTCTTAACATCTATTTTCAATGGAGGTTTTTTTTATTTTTATGACTCGATACTGTGATTACGGTCGCACTCCTGTTCTTTGGAAGGAGAAATTAATAAGTTTTTTCTTAAGGACTTTGCACCAGAACTGAATACCAATCAGCCTTCAAGCTGGGTTCCTGCACCTTCTGGATTCATTTATGAACCTTTGCTCTAACTTTCCAAGACACAGCACTTTTCAGATCAACAGCAAGTCAGCACATAAGGGCTTGTTCCACTTCCCTTAGGCTCTCATTGAGGGGAGGAAAGGAGGCAGCCACTGAGATGAGGAACATATGACTTTTCATAGTTATTTCCACAGACATGTTCTTGTATCAGGGCATTGGCCTCCTTACACCTTGGAGAGGAGGGTTAAAGCACTGCCATTTATATGAATTATTCTCTTCCTTTGCCATCCTTGCTCAGTCTCCTCACCTCCTTTCAGAGCTCACTGCATCTTCCTTTCTCTCCAGGAAATCACTGTTATTAGGCTATACCACATCTCTCTGCTGGAACAGTGAAGACACTGTGCTCTCCTGTCATGAGCACACTCCAGATGAGGGTCAGGCTACACAATCCAAGACCTGCCAGTTAAACTCTAACACAGAGGGAAGAGGCTCTGTCTCTGCACACAGAAGTTGTTTCTTTCTACCATGGAAACCACTTAGTTCAATGTCTGGTCCTTTCTTTCCCTTTCTACCCTCACTAAAAAAGGAGTCAGAATCTTCTGCTGTCCCTAGCCTCTTCCATTTCCTTCTGAGTAGGGTCTTCTGCTTCCACAGTCTCCACAACCCAGCAGTGACCCACTCTGGGGCATTTGTATGAACAAGCCATGAAAGGGGTGCATACACACGAGATGCCACTTCTACCAGGATGATGTCTATTTCTTCCACTCCTAAGGACACATTTGGTCTGTCTGAAGTATTTCACAGCTAAAGATGGCTGGCTGGCACAAATCCCCAGCAATGCACTGCAAGGATTGAAAAATAGAGTGACATTGTGTCCATGCCTTGGATTATGCTGTTCTCACTTTGCACCTTACTGCTGCTACAATACAAAAAGCTTCCCTTGTGCTAGGCAGCATTTGACACCTGATTTGGACAAGTATAATTGAGCATGTGAAGCTGAGGAGATGCAGGGGAATACACTTGGGGTCTCATTTTTCAGATTTTTTTTAAACATAGACCTGAAAGGCAGGAGCTGGCTGAGTGGACTTGGGGGACACACATGAAACACGTTCAGCCCAGGAGGCTTCACTGAATAGACACCCACAGATACCAATAAACACAACCAGACAAAGGCACCTCCCAGCTCCCTGTGGTACAGAATTCTGGATTCCATGAGCTGTAAAATCCTGCAGCAAGGGATCAGGCACAGTCTGGGTATTCACTGCCTGTGCCTCGGCTCTTGGGGATGATCCTACAGCATTTACCTCTCCCACTCCTGTTTTTCCAGGGTGATCAAACCCTCATCATCTCCCAAACAGAGCACTGCTAAGGCAGCAGGATAAACTGGCTGCATGAGCAGCCAGGCTTGGAGCCCAGTCTGCAGAGATAGTGCCAGTAGTGATTAGGAAACCTGTAAAAAATAAACAAACTCTCTGTAATTAGTCAACCTGATGGATGCCAGTAGGTTTGTTTGCTTCCTGCAAAGATGCCAATAGTTTAACAGAGCCAGTATCACAGTTATGTAATAAAACAATGCAGGTAATTAAAAACATCCTGGCAGGACCATAAACAGGAACATTATCTATTAACTCTTTCAGTGGAGCATGAGGGAAAGGATGAAGATTTTGCTTCATTTGGGGGGAGACAGATTTAACAGATACTTGAATAAGAGCTGAGCCCGTTGGTAATCACATAGAGTTCAACATCCTCCTCTTTTCTGCCATGAAATATCCCCTTGAATATTACAGCATTCTTAAAGATTTCAAATTAAACCAGGGCCCTGCTGCACTCTGTTTCTTCTGTGTCAACATCTCAGAGACTTTACCTAAAAACAGGGAAAAAATGTGAAGGTGCCTTCCAGAGGATACCAGACACCTGAAACACAGCCTTCACCTCAACAGGCCTCTGGCACTGGTCCATCAACAGGCAGGAAGCAGGGAGAAATGTAACCTATTTAAATGCATTAAGCACCTCATCACACCACAGCTGGCAGCATAACAGCTTCATACAACTCTTGCTGAAACCAGAAAAATCTATATATCTCACAGGCTTCAGTGAGATTTGGGCTTGGCTGGAAAAATCACAGATTTCTGACAACTCCTTGCTAAATATTTTAAATAACTCTGTTTTGCTTCCTCAAGTGCACCTGAAAAATACCATCTCCTATCAAGAGTCATGATCAAGCAACTGTGACCTTCATGTGCATCAGTATTAAAGGGCAACTGCTCTGCACAGCAGTTTATGAGGAGATTTTGGAAGAAAGGTCAAACACCTGTGTCATGTGCAACACAGATTAGACAAGGTTTAAGCTAGAAAGCTGCATTCAGTGCTGTCTTGGGGTGATTCTGTGACAATCCTGTATTCCCCATACAGGGGCCATACTGCTATTCCTGTCAACAATCAGTTGGGAGGCCTTGGATAACATTTCCCTGCCTTAATTTCCCCTCAATCTCAGAACAATTAATTTGTTAATGCTTCAGCATCATTAAGGCTTAACAGACAGTGCTGTGGACATGTGAGCTATTTCTTTGCCAGACCCTGATGTAAAGTACTGACATGGGTATAGATCCCAAAATATGATCCTGGAGAAGCAGATACACAGATTAAAGCTGTGTCAACTGTGTGCCTCATTAGATCACAATAGTCCCTAGGGTTTAAGTACAGCTTATTTATAGCTGCTGTGAGCACAGAGTCCCTGGATCTCAGAATGACAGCTGGGAAAGGAAATGTGGTTTTTTTTTATTTTTTACCTCTGGGGAATGTTTCTTACTCACAAGAAGACATAATTAAATCAACAAAGACATAAAGATTCCTGAATCACAGACAATGCTGTGTTGTATCTGACCTCTTTGGCCTTGCTTACTGAGCAAAGAACTGATCTTGCTGATCTAAGAAACTTAATTTGTACATGGAAATCACAGCCAGCCAAACCTAGGTAGTGGGAATAAACTGGGAAAGCAGCCAGGTTGTGAGAGATACGAGGTGTACAGAGACTATACCACCTTTGAGACAGCTCAACTGGAGCCCAAACCATCTTTAGAGACTTTGATACTGCAAGCTGTAATGATTTTTTCAAACTGCACATCAACAGGGAGAGCATGAAACTCTCCTGGTGTAAGAATTGCTTCCATTATTTGCTCCTTCACGCTTGGGAGACAGACAGACCTGCACTAGGCAGTCCCAGGAAGCCTGGGAGCCAGAAAACAAAGCACTGCAGGGTCTGTCCAGCCTCAAATGAACCAATACCATCCATATTCTATACCACCAATAGCTGTCTCTCACCTACCACTACAAAAAACCCCAGCAGACTCCTTTACTTCCATACAACAGATAATAAATATTTCTTACTGTTTATAAAAGCATCATTATAGAAAATTTTAAGCACAGGAGGGAAAAAGTAAGGCAGGATTTTTCCTAAAAGCTTTTTTCATGGCAAAGCAGGCTTATCAGTGGAAAGGAAAATTCCCAAGGCAGCTTGTATTCTAAAACATATGGGAAATAACATTTCTGAATGACTTTTGCCTAGCACAAAAGGATTTGTAACAACAGTACTGACAGGATCTGAAGCTGGAACTCCAGATTTTCAGCTTTGACAATGAAACTATTGCACATTATTATTTCTAAGTAAATTAAACCCATTAATCATCATAATTAGTAACACTCTGTGTCAGTGATACAGTAACAGAGCTAGTCACACTCTGCTAAAGCAAGTAAAGAGTGACACTACAGCCACTGCATGCTGCTTGCTGTCACTGTCTGGCTGTGGAGGAGGTGTTAATGCCCAAGACTTAAGAAAGATGCCAACTTCAAAGAGCTATGAGGGCAGCAAGAGATACCATCTCTCCCATGCTGGCTTTGAAGCCCCTGGAATGCTGAGAGAGAGCAGAAAAGAACAAATTCATCCTTCATATGATTCTGCTGGAGTCATTTCAAGCATGACAAAAATACTTTTGGTCCACAAGGTTTCCATCTTGATTTATACCTAGCAAAGACAGAATTATTCAAATGTGAAGTCAACACCAGTGATGTATCCCCAGGCATGGGCTAGATTTTGTGTGGAGTCCATCAGGATGCAGAGCTTTGGCACAATTGTCCTGGTGCTGCTCACATCAACATTTCATCACCATTTCTATTGGAAGTGCATGAATAATGTGATTTCCAAGCAGGAAAGATCTGTCCATTAGTAAGTGAGTGGGAGATTTTGATGCAAGTGCCTTATACCAGACTCTAACAGGTAATACTGAGACTCTAGATGTGTTAAGATATTTGTGCAATGCCTTAATCTGGCTGTAGTCCATTTTTGTTTGAATGTATTTTCATGCATACTCACAATGGCAGAGGGCAGTCTTGATGCAATGCTACCATAGAAAATGAGGCCCCTGCTGATCCCTGCCAAAAAGAGTTTGCTAGCCATCCAAATTACAACTAATAACTTTCAGCAAGTTTCTCTTCCTTCTTTTGCAAAATGTCTCTGGAGACAGGGAGGTTTTTTTTACCTAACAGATTTGTAAGTTCAAATCAGTTACTAAAATGTTTCACTAATTTAATTTTCATTGCTGCTCACTAGTCACAGTAGGTTGCTTAGTTACAATTGCCATTTGGAATTATTTTTGCTTCGTGACTTGACAAATGATGAGTTCTCTGATTGATTCTGATGTTGATACTGACAGAAATGGAATATAACACTTCTTTTCCTCCTGTCTAGTATGATTGTGTGGTATGAATGTTACAGAAAGTGGACACAAAGCAATCAATCCCTCATAAAGAATGTTCCTCACAGTGATGTCAGTGAGACATTGCCTGGAGAGTAAGAAAGGCCAAAATAAAATGATGCAAAGAGATGACTGTTTGTCTGTTTATTCTGTGCTGGGCATATACTTGAAGAGCCAATGTGCTCACATCCACCTGTGCTTGATGAGATGTCTTTGTCCTGAGCAGTTGTCCTCACCAGTGACAGTCCCACAACGTGCTCTTAGGGCAGGTGCCCAAACTGCCCAGAAATGTGGGATACAGCAGATCCTCAGAGAAGTGTCTCCCTGAATTGCTACCCCAAGTAACAGCTTTCAGCTCTGTGTTTCCTCATCCCCCACCCTTTAGTACCCTCCATCCTCCACTCCATTTGCTTTACACTCCGCCTTTATCCCACACATTAATTTGCCACTCTCTTACACCAGCTCCTAACCAGACAGTTTAGTCAATAACAGCATTTAGCTCTTCTAAATCAAGTATTTCTTATGTTGTGAGCTCCATCTAGTGATGTAACTGAAGCCTTATCTCCAGCCAGTCTTCACAGTGCATGCAAGGTATTTTGTGCTAGACACAAGGGATCTGGCACTGAACCACACTAGGATAAAAAGCCTTTCTGCCTACTGGAGTTTCTTTAAAGAGATCAGTAACTACAAGAGCTGCTGTGTGGCACAGGCAGTGCAGTCAGCTGTGCAGCCAGGCAGAAGGACAGAGGAAAACAGGGGAGCATGGCTGAGCAGCTTCAGAGAGGGCTGCATCCATATCCATCCCAGACAGGTCCTGGCAGCTGTCTGCACTGAGACAGATCTCCCACCCCAGCTTCCTGATACACCTGTCAGGAGTGAATCCCTTTGGAGCAGTCACACACAGAATGGGCTGGTCTCCTGGTGCTGCAGAAAGGATCTTGTGGATTTGGTTGAACCACAAGGACAGAGCAGCCTGAGGAAAACTGATTTCTCATCATCTGTAGCAGCAGAGCACTTGTGCTTCCTCTGTTGCCAGCACAAATCTTTCCATCAGAACTTGTTAAAACTGAGCATCAGAGGCCAATAAAGAGATGTCAGAGAAGAATAAAGCAGTTTTTTCCCATGCATATCTGGCTCCCTTCATAATTGCCTGTAACACTGATGTGAAAAGCACAGCACCATGAGGAGAGGGCAGTTCCAGTGTGGCTAGGATTTGGTGGAAGTTCTAAAACTGTTGTGGGTGCCACAGGGCTGCTGTACTGCATTTCATGCTGACCTGCCCCCACACCCTACTAAGAAGCTGGCCTTGAGGCTGACACACTTTTGGAATCACAGGCAAAGCTCAGAAGCTCAAGGAGGATCAGGTTCCCAGGAGGGGAGGAAACACAGCTGCTTGGAACAAGACAGAACTTCCCTTAGGCCTGCAAATCTCCAGCCAGCCTCCTGTCCTCAGTGGACATTCTCCACCAAACCCTCAGCCTGTGCTTTCTGTTGAGTTATCCTGTCCTGCCTCACTGCCTGTCCTCTCTTTTTGGCCAGGACCCCCTCCACCAGACTCACTTCTGAGCATGGACTTCTGAGAGACCTGGTTCAGACCCTCTGCAAGGAGAACTGTAACATGACTGCACATACAAAGAGAAGTTCACATTCAGGTATGCTCCAGCTGCTCTCCTTCTGTTTCTTTCTTTTTGGGAGGCAAATTTGGCTTCCTGGAGACATTTTACTGGGATATCAGCAGGGAATAAGGGCTACAAAACACATTGTTTACTGCAAGCTGAAATCACAGAGATTCCACAGTAAATTCGAGTGCAATGCTGTTTACCTGCTTTATCTCATTTCCACTTGAGAATAACAATTTCACAGCCAAATCTGTTGTTTAGTATTTAAAATGTTCTCCCTCCCCACTCCTTCTATTGGGGGAGATCACAATACTCTGAGACAAAGAGTACTCACAGACTCTCAGACTGCAGGAAAATAATACAAACCCAAACCAGATAGTTTCTTAACGTCAAGAGATAATAATTTACCAATATATTAGCAAGCAAAAGAAATATATCTCTCTGTATATCTATCTACAGTGTTTAGGATTTCATCCCTCATTTTTGTAAAATTCATGATTTATGAGTTATTCAGCTACTCTGAGTTCCTAGGATATTGCTAATAAACCTTCCTCTTATTCCTATTGTTACATCTGATCAACCCTCAGCCAGCTCAGACTTTTAAAGCATAGAATTCTTTTTTGTTGAAGAATTTTAATATCTGCTTCATGAAGATGAACATCAAGTTTTCCTGCTCTATCATATTCATCATTTTCCACTTTCCCATCATAACTTGGAAGCCAGGCAGATGACCCATTAATCCCTTGTTAAGACAGGAGTCGATTTGGATGAAAGGAGTCTCTGAAACCAGATAAAGAATCTCTACACATTCTCCAGCCCTTAAAGAATTAAGCAAAGGCAGCTTTTCCTGAAAGTAAATTCAGTCCTATTATCACCACAAATTACTTACTGATACACTGGCAGCATTCAGTTCAGCCAAAGAAGGCTGAATTGAGGACTCATCCAAGTATAACTCTTGTGCAGCAAAAAGAATGCTGAGATTTGATTACTGACTATTCTTTAACACAAGATTTTCTTCCTGGCCCTATTTTCATGCTCTCCTTTCCTCCTCTCACCACTCATTCTCAATTCCTAGGCAATTCATACTATTAATTTCAAGGAAATCTTTCAATGACCATGGATGAGCTATGAACTCCCTGCTTGGCAGATCACAGGATCTCCTCCTGTAGACTCTCAGAGCTGAGATGCAGTGTTTAGTTTGAGTCCTACTCAGTTCCCAAAGGAGAGCTGCCATGGGAAGGATAGAGCTGCCTGTGGTACATCACCAGACAGGCTCATGTTTGGTCCATAATATTTAAGATCTTTTCAAAAGAAAAAAAAAAAAACCAAACAGCAAATCAAAGGAAATTTTGTCATGTTTTCCCAAGAAAATAAAACAAAGTTAACTCTATCAAATATCCTCCATTACCTATGACCCAGATTTTCCAGTTTAAGCTTCCAGCTTTCCATGCCATGTATTCAATGTTCCCTCCAGGGCATGGTCTGAAGAAAGTGCTGTCCAGGAGCACAGCTACTGAACCTTAGAGATAGAGATGTTCTCCTTGTCAGAACTAATATAGAGATATATGCAGCTTCTGCAAGAGGCTTCAGTTTGAGCAGATTCTCCAGAGCACACAGTGGATGAGCCCTTTAGATACTAATCCTTTTGGGTTTTTATCTCTTTTTCTTCGCACTCTTATCATGCACTGCAGCATTTCCAGTGAGGAGGTAGAATTCCCCTGCAACCAAGAGCAGAGCAAAAGAAAGGAATTCCTGATTCAGCCTCTTGTCAGCAAGTCCTTCCCCAGAACTGGATGTGGGGAGATCACCCAGGAAAGCATCTAAACTGTCATCTTAATTACTGACAGAAGCTTTCATCCCAACAGTGTCTATTATCTCAGAGTATTAACAGATGTGACACCACAGTGCTGTGGCAAGTTAAGAACCATTATCTCCATTTTACAGATGTGGAACTGAGACCAAAAGGGAAACATCTGATCCACTATTATACACAAAACCTGTTACTAAGCAAAAAATTTAGCATGAGCCTGCAAGCTGCAGACTAATGTCTTAGCCACTAGCTGCTTCTATAATTTATCTCTTAGACCTCAGTGTGGAGCGAGTCTTTCTCTCCCTCAGTAACACTCTGCCCCTCTTCCCAGGAGATGCAGTGGGCATAGACCTGCACTGAGTTTTGCTGTTGGAGGCTTTCAGTGCTGAGAATCCTGTCCCACAGGATTCATTGTAGTCCGGCAGCGGCAGCCCGGCCCTGAGCGGGGCAGGGAGAGGCGGCTCAGGAGCTCAGGGCCCCGAGCACAGCGGGAACGGCCCCTCTCTCGCTGCGGAGGGGTCGCTGAGGGCCCGTCCAGGGGCTGCTCTCGGAGCAGAGGCTCCCCCACGGCAGGAGAAGGGACTGGGCTGGGCTGCGGCGATGGCAGCGAATTCCCTTCCCCAAGGGGCAGCTCCGAGCGGCCCCTCCGAAACCAAGAGAGAGAGAGAGAGACAGAGAGAGAGAGAGAGACAGACAGACAGACAGACAGACAGACAGAGAGACAGAGACAGAGAGACAGAGAGACAGAGACAGAGAGACAGAGAGACAGAGAGAGAGACAGAGAGACAGAGAGAGAGACAGAGAGAGAGAGACAGAGAGACAGAGAGAGAGACAGAGAGAGACAGAGAGACAGAGAGAGCACAGCTGCCCCTGTTCCCTCTGGTACCAGCCCGATTCTTGGGGTATCTCTGCCCCTCTCTGAGAAACCCTCACACAGAGAAAGTGCAGCTAGGTGCCTCCTGGGCTTGGCCACTTCTTTTGTGTTCTTTAAGTACCTATAATTACTGTTTCCTAACAACTTATCAACAATATTCCCTAAGTGAAAAGAAACAAAAGGAAAAAATCTAACCTTCAACAAACCAAAAAAAGTAAAGGGCCATCAAATAGTTTCACTTCTCAGTCCTTATATCTGCAACACCACTACCCACTGTGTGCTCCTTCAGCACTGCTGAATTGCCCTGCTTGCTCTGGGGGAAGGTGTAGGGAAGCTGAGCGACTGTAGGCAAGCTTTGTCCTCCAGTGGAGAGAATCAGAACCAGTCAAACCATGTATAACAGGTGCATTTATACTGGCATTTAAGAGAGATCTCCTGGATGTTTTGATAGCTCTAAGAAATTGATCTTACCTCTCTTGCCAGGTGTAACATAATCACATGCTAGAAATCCTGTTTTATAGTGTTATCAATTCCTCCCAGGTAGGCAACATAGAGAGAAAAAATGGAAGAATTTTCTGCCTCAACCAGGTGTAAGGTAGAAATCAAATCTGGGAGCTCTCAGCTGCTTTTCTCCATGGCACCATGGTAACTCCTTTCCAGCATTTAAACATTGTCATAGCATAGGTTGTCTCTGCCTGAGTCTAGGATTTTACTGAGCACCTGTGAAAACATTTATTTAAATCTTAATCTTGACAAAGATCACTCCTTTGTATCTCAAAAAGGTATGTTCCACACTGATAGCAGATTCTGTACTGTAGAGCTTTGGAAATCCTGTCCCTGCTCATTGCCCACTAGCATGTGATCTCTGAAACAACCACTATCACACAAGTCTCACAGTGCATCCAACCCAGCTATAATTTCAGAACCTGAAAAGAGAGAGAACAACCTGGGAATCTTTTCTAGAGCAGTCTGGAAACTGAAAAATCTGGGACCTTTCTTACCAAGGAGACTGTAGCAGAAAGATGCTCCTCACCTTTTGGTAGCAATAGGATCTGGCTAATGCAAAGAAATGCACTGAAAGCTTAGATATTCTTGTAGAAAACCTGAGGATAACACAACCTAGAGGAAACAACTAGGATCTATCCTGTAGGAACTCTCCTGAAAAATCAGATTTGCAAACTGGGACCTCTAGGCTATAGAGGCAGCTATATAGAAGCAGTCCAGGCAGCTGAAAAACCTGCAGAGTTCAGCTCTGGGGGCATTTGAGGTCTGGCCTGTTCCTTTGACTCTAAACCTTGTAGTTGTTCACCTGTCACAAAGGGGAACTTTTAATCATTCTCTTCCAAAAGTTTCCATGACAACTAAAACCTTGACATGTTGAGATGGAAAGAAAAGAACCTGCACCAAATCTTTAGAGAGAAAACACTAAACAAATTTAGTGTCACTCTCTATACAGCATCTCCTTTTATTCCCTTTTTGACAGCCCTGGGATTTTAAGCACTCAGCATACTTCAGTGTAGATTGGAGAATGGGAGGGCATGTGAAGTACACCAGCAGGGATAGGGAGTTTGACAAGAAAAGCAAGAGGGATGCAGGTGTTCTGGGCACACAAGGTTTATGGATGACTTACCCACTAGTACACCATCAATTACACCATCCTGCTGTCTCAGCTGGATGAACTCCTGGAAGACAGGAGGCAGCTGCAGAGATGGATCTGCGTTTTTGTCAGTCATGATCAAGGCCAGCATTCCCCACTCGTCCAAGCAGGTACACGTGTGCTCAGTCCTGCAGAGGAGTTGCTGAAAGCATCACAAATTGCTCCAGAGGTCCATTGGCCATCAGCTGCTTCCCCACCTGGCTTGTTTGGCAGGTCAGTGCAGGGGAGCTGGCACCACTGGTTCACCCTCTTTGCCATAACACTGTTGCTGGTCTGGCACAAACTTCATGCTCAGTGGGCATAATTGCCAGCCATTCCTGAGCTTAGAGGGACGTGGGGGCTAAAATCTTTCAAGTGTTTTCAACAGCTTTCTAGAAACCACTGCACTGTAAGACAAGGAGCCTCCCTGCTGCCTGCAGAGCGCTGTAAGACCCCTGGAAGGAGGGATTCCCATAGGACACAGTGTTTATCAGTAGCACAGCACCATTCACAATATGAATCATGACACACCAATGCCACAGCCCCTACAACAAGTTCCTAAAAGCACAGTACAAGCAGCAAAGATGATGCCTGTTTTCTGTTTCAGCTCTCATAGCTGGTCTGTGTCTTTGCCTGGTGGCTGTTTGTGAAAGGAGTTTATGTGTTTGTGGATTTCTGTTCCTGCCTCTAGATCTACAATAATCCCATAATTGTGATGCCAAGCAGTGCCTGAAGACCATTTCATCACAGTCTGTATAATGTGCAAATACCATTAACTTGGGGAGATTTTGTCATTAATTCTCCGTCCCAGTGACAAGCCAGAAATTAACACAATTGATTTTCCAGTCCCTGCTCATTATCAATCACCCAAGAACTTTGTCACATCTCATCTGTCCCACCTGGGTCCCAGCATATATTTGCAGACTTCAACATATATTAAACTAATAAAAAACATCAGTCATAGCAACATCTGGACTCAAACCCCAGCCAAAACCAAACTGTGTATGTTCCTAACTGCTTTGGTGGTAAACTTCCCACTATGTACCAGTATCCTACAGAGAACCAGCAGTGGCCAGATTAAGGAACAAGTGATTGTACACTGCCTGTTGTGTTAATATCTTCTGTCTTGCAAACAAAAAAACCCCACACCTGTGTGTTGCTTAAAAACTTAAAGAAAATTCATAGGTGTTTGCTTCCTGGAAGAAGCAAATTCAGGCATCTGAAATGCAGGTAGTCCCACAAGCTCTCTGTCACTCTAGAGAGCCTGTAAGTAAGTGTAATGTTTTAAAATCATCAGTTCTTTTTGGCTGATCTGGATCCAGAAAGTACTCCAAAAAGGCTCAGAGATGGAATTATCACTAGATAACAATAACCTTTATGGAAGCTGTTTATGGGTAATTCCATTCTTTTTTATTAGGTGACTTTTGAAATTTCCAGTACAGATCTGGAATACTAAGCAGTAAGAGGTTAGAAGGGTATTTCAATCTGGAACTGTTTCTCCAGATAATAGGATTCCTAATCCCTGAAAGATCATGATCTCAGATATCTGTGCTGAGATAGATGGTGCCCAAATAGTCTTTTATGACATGATCCAGCACAGGCTTTGGCATTGCCTGCAAGGTATCAACTTGTAAATCATCACAGGGAAAAAAAAGATTTTGCAGGTACAAGGAAGTCAGGCTCTGATAGACCAGCTCTGTCTTGTGTTCCCACTGGAACAAGAGTGGGATACACCTTTCTTCCAGATACTGTAAAACAACAGCTCACAACATCTACAACACAAGGGATAATGATCCATTTTCCAAAGGGTGCTGGGAGGGTAGCTCATATGGAAGAGCCTTCTCCTGTCTAAGCAGGGCTGGATACCAACTTCTGCAGCCCAGACCTGGCAGCCCACCTTGGCTGGGTAATATTGCTCTGTACTGTCAGCTTTTTCTCAAGGTTATGGCAGAGAAAGGCAATAGCATCAGCAGAAAGGCATGGAGGAAGGGGAGGTGTTCCATTCGTTATAGAGAACCCATATTAAATCACAAACTAATCTCTCAAGGACTGTGAAGGGTTTGGCTGCAGCAGAGAGGAGCTTGTAACTACAGTGGAAGCAACCTCTTGTAAAACATCTTCACAAATGCAGAACAAAACACAGAGGAAGTCAAACAGACTATCCCCATCTCTGTAGGGAGTTTACAGGAGCTACCAATGGGCTTAAATCTAGTCCTAAACAACAACTCAAAAAACCCCACAAACCAAACCAAGAAATCAGGAGCTAAAATCAGCAATGGTGTCTAAGTATCACCTCACAGAAATTCATGAAGGTCATACTCCAGATCATACCTGGTGTGTTCTCAGTACTGTCAGTGCTATCAACAACCACTGCATGTTTCATGCACACTCTACCAATGGATAAGGAGAAGGAATGTCTCTGGAAAAGAAAGCTCAAGGAACTGCTCCTTTCTGAATCAGACACTACACAAAGACTGGTCCCAAGAGAGGAATAAAGATCACTGACAATAAGACAAAATGATATCACCTTCCAGGTACCTAAAGTGGCTGTGTCAGCACATGGAGCACTGCAGAAAGAAAATTCAACCCTTGTAGTTTCTGGAGATAAATCAAAGCCATTAATTTGTTAATATGGGTAAGGCTTATTGCACCCAGATGGTTCTGTAAGTTCTTAACGAGACCTTTTGAGCAGCCAAGGATCTTGTCTGAATCCTCTCACATACCAGTGTTGTCTCAGGGATGACATTTTGTTGTCTTTTTTTTTCACTTTGCTGCAGACCAGAAAGGTGTGCACTTTCTTCTAAATATGCTAACAGCTTGCAAAAGAAAACTATGGAAACTTTTTAAGGCTATACTGGAACTAAAACAAAGCAAAAACTGACAGAAACCAAAACTTTCTCCTTCATCAAGGGCTCAGGTTAATTTCCTATGAAGCCTGGTAAATACCTCCATTCGTGCGTAACAAGCTTTATGGCAGAATTCAGATTTGAAAGATTTTTATAGCCCAAGCACAAAATCCCAATTGGTGAGGCAGTAAGACAAGCTGCAACACCACTGCAAACTAAGGACAAAGCTCAGGGCCAGCAGTGATTCTGTGAAGTACCAGGGATTAGAGGTGACCTCAGCCAGCTCCCTCTTCACCAGGACTCCAACACATCCCAGCCAGTGCTTGGCAGCTTTGCCAGATCCCCTCAGCCATATTCCATATCCAGTCTTGGCTCCCCACATACAGCTCTTCCAGCTCACTTCAGTCCTGCCTTGTAACCACATGTCCAGGCTGTTCTGCCCATCCAGGGTGGGTATGAATGGTGAGCACTAACTGAAACTATGTTCAGGGGCTGGGCATCAAGCCTGGGGATTCTCTTCACTGTCACTCACTTGGCAGTGACTGAACAATTTATAGCAAATTGAAGGGTAAGGACTCAATAATGAAACTATTTAATTTCCACCTCTGATTCACTTCACAAGCTGCCACCTGTAAAACTGCAGACAGGAATGGGCTCTGGAAATGTATTGAAAGACCATTAGATTTTCACGAGGCACTGCCTCTGTCTTTATGCCTGTGCTCACCCACATCAGCTTTGTCATTGTAAATGACTCCTCCCCATTCATTTCCACAAGAACACAGCTGCTTGCACCCTTTACAGACAGGTATCACATGCAGAGCTCAAAGCTGCCAGCACTCAAATGTCACTTTCTGTCCAAGAGGGCTGTCACCCCAGGAACGGGGAAGCAGTGCCTGCTGAAACTATGGAACACCATGGTCTCTTTGGACAACTGTCTCATGTCAGGGACAAAAAAATGGAGCAAAGGCTATGCTTGGCCACTGACATTTTACAAATGCCTGTGCTAATATTGTGAACAGCCCTCCTGCCATAGAAGCCAGTTTCTGACATTCACACCCAGACTGGCACCTGTGGTGGTTTTATATGGGCTGATTTTTTTGGGAGGAGAGAAGAAGCCAGCCATGGAAATGAGTTTTCTGTGAAGAGCTGCTAGAACCTCCTTCTGGCCTGGCAAACCAGTCACTGGCTGGCTCTGAGAATAGGCATGCTGCTAATTAGAAAAGGTGGAAATGCCTCTATGATTACATATTTAAGGAAGGGAAAAACTATGGGAAGCTCTCTCTCGCCTCCAAAGGAAGGATGAAGGGCCCAGAAACTTTCCAATTCATAGAACTTCAGAATAAGTAAACCTACAAACACCAACTCTGAGTCAGGAAAAAGGAAAAGGTGAAGACATGTGAAGAGAATAACACGGTGACATCAAGGTCGGTGTGAAAGAGGGAGAGGGAGGAAGAAGTGCTCCAAGCCTCGCAGCTGAGATTCTTCTGCAAGCTGTGGTGAAGAGAGGAGTAATCAGCAGGGATTCAGTCTACTCACCCAAGTAATAGGGAGAATAGAGTCTAAGCTCCTAAAAACACCATAAAAGTATTCAGATTTTTCACTGGGGGTTCAAGATGGGTTAAACACAACTGACTGAATAGAAGAACATCTCACAGAGTGTGCAGACACTGCATTCTTCCCCCCACGAGTGCCTCACACAGTTTGCCCACACTCCTTTGAAAGCTCACTCAGCCCTCAGCATCTGACCAGAATGAGTTATTAAGCCACCAGCAAAGGCTTTAAAATCTAAGAGCTGACTGGCTTTCTTCAAATGCCTGTTTCTAACAGTACCTGCCTAGGCCAGGAGCACCTGTCCAGTCATAATCTGCACAACAGAAATTCATCTGCAGCCATTTACCTTTCAAGTTCCCTTACACCAGAGGAGACCCAGAGTGAGATACAACCAACCACTAAAAAACCCCTTGCAAACACAGCTCTCGGGTTCCTGTAGAGAAAAGTGCTGCAGCAGCAATGGAAGAGCAGCATTGCTATCTGCAGACACTCCGAATTGCAGCCTCCTTATTTTGAAGATCAACCCATGTATTGTCATGTTATCCTGCATTTTATCCTTTGTAGCTATCTCCAGATATATTTGTGGAGCACACTGCCCCACTGGCCAAGGCAGAAAAGCTTCAGACCATGCTTTAGGCTCATTTATGACACACATGGGGGAGGCATTACGCTGTCACAGTTCTGTGGAGCAGTGACCATGGCACTGGGAAACTGGCAGAACACACTGCTGAGAATGAGAAAGTTCATCTTTATTAAAGATACTAAAGTTCAGCTGAAACCTCCTTACAAACACTGAACAGTACATGGCACAGAAAACTGCATTAGAGAAAATTCTGCACATTGATGGATATACCAGACCTACTCAAAGTCTGCCATTTGTAGGAAATGATCACTGCTACAGAACTGTTTGCCTTGTGATAGGAAAGGACAGGACTATGTAATTGATAAGAAATTAATTCACAGAAGAAAAAGTATGATTTTTCAGGCACTTATACTCTAAACATGGCAAATGAAGACCATCTTTCTTTCGTGACCATGTTTTAATCCACGTGCAAAAATACAACTTGAGTAATATAGAAGAATCAAACATAGCATAATTAACAGAGTAACATTCAGACAGTTTATTGGGTAAGAAGAAAGGCCAGGAGGTGCTCTAGGATACATTAACAGATGGGCTACAGATCAGCTCATCTACCAGTGCACATTCATCACACTGCAATACAGCTCATCAAGAGAGACCTGAAAGAAGTTTCTAACGTTTATAATCAGAGAAAAGTTACGTGGGACAGGGAAAAGTGGGGTAGGGGAAGAGACCCAGCATCTTCATCACAAAGCAAACCAATAAATGAACCTCCCTTGCTACTCAACGATTATATGTGAAGATTATTTTGGCCTAATTACATTGGTTAAGTCACCTTTTATGTCAGTTCATATCTAAAATGTTTTCTAGTACTAACAAGCTTTTTGGAAAGCACACAGAGACAAAGCACTTTTTACTTGCAAAGCTCTCTATGACCATGTCAGCTCAGCATTCCTGTAAGGTAGGCAAAAACCAGCTGTTTTCTGAGACACAGAGAAGTTAAACAACTTCCTCAAAACCCTGGTGAAGAATGTAATTGTTATTATTAATACCCTTAAGAATTTGAAATTATACTGTTTTTCAAAGAGAGGGAATTGGAGGCAACCAGCATCTGCTAGTAAGGAATTACTGACTTTTCATCTCAGTTTTACTATTAAAATATTTTTAATTCCTCCTACCTCAGAAAGTGTTCCAAAAAAAGGATATTTTTGTACTAATGAGCTGTTTCATCTTAGTAACAAAAAGCAGTGGTCCTTTCCAGCCCTACCTAGACATCCTACCCAGGAAAGGGTAGCCATGATACAGTAAAAGTTACATACTCCATGGCACCAAAGAGCTTTCCATCATTACAGTTACAAGTTGTCAAAGATACTTTTAGCAATTTAGCTGGAGTACTTGAGTTTTTATAAAAGAAGTAGAGAAAAGGTAACTAACCATTCTTTGAAACTGAAAGCTATCCTAAAATGAAGCACACAGCTGCTACAAAGGACAGGATTAACCCAATAAACCTGCATATCCCCAGCTGCAAGGTTAACAGATTTGTCAGCTCAGCCCTTATCCGTAGAAAAGCTTTTGGTTTGCAGAAATGTGAAATGGGTATTGGAGCCAGGCTCTTCCTTCATTCTGTAGGTCCACAAAGAAGCAACAGTAGAAACTCTGTTGTGTGTATCTGCATTGAAAACAGTTTCCAAAACCTTCTGGATATCCCCCTCCATCCATCTGAGCTGAACTTTTGCATTTTCTCCTTGTGTTTTTACTCATAACAAGTATTTTGCTGTAGAAAGCACTTGCTGAAGTCCATCTCTTCTTGTCCTGTGCCTAGCCAGATTAGAGAGATTGCCAATTTTATTAAATATAAGATGACACTGTGGCTAATTAAATAGGCCTGCAAAGACTCCTTCCCAGTAACTTCAGCTCAGATGTAAGTGCTGGGTAACACTGGATAACATAAAGCAGTAAAATCAGTCTCTAAATAGCTGTACCACATCATCTGGTACCACCAGCACAACCCACTAATGAGACACTTGGCTCTTTCAGATGAACCACAAGGGCATAACTTCCCTATGACAGATGTGAGTTTATTGCTAGTTTATTGCTCGTGTGTAAAAGCCCCTCATACACACACTTCTCCAAAAGCAAGGCTGTGACCTGGCACCAGGAGCTCCAGTTCAACAGCTGTGTCAATTCCTCTGAGCTTTCCACCAAAACCTGTGTACAGGTACAAAATAACACAGGAGAGAATACAGTTGCCACTAAGTAAGGTGTTATGGATCAAAGCCATTTTGCACTGGAAGGCACATGTTCTCCCCAGTATGTTTGGCATGTTTTTCACACAGCTGAGTAACTGCTGAAACAATCAGTTCTCCAAAGGGCCACATGAACAGCAAGTGGCAGGATCTGCAGGAGAAAACGAAGCAACACTGTAAGGTATAGAGGGGGAAAAGAGGTGGGGAACTTCCCTTCAGAGATCACTTAATTGTGATTCAGTGACACAAACTCTGGACTCCATTAGGAAAAAGCTTGTTAACAAAATTGGTTTTTTCCCATCATATCCAGTCCTAATTTTTATGCAGAGCCAATGCAGTAATCCAGATTTGTTTTTTCTAATACTGTATCTTTCTTCTTTGCTAAACCAGGCTTCTTATAAGACATTTCACTATAATACTGTGGGCCTCTAAATAAACAGAGAAAAACAAATTAAAAAAAAAAGCTTTTTTAAATCAAGAATTTGTTTTCCACCTATGTAACCATTAATCCATAGCTATTCAGAGAAATCTGGCACTCTGTCAGCCCCCCTTGACTCAAAAACTGTCATTTCAGACAGTAAATTCTAAGCAAATACAAAAATGGAAACCATTTGTTTTCCTACCCATCGAAGGCTTCCCAGTTGCATGGTTTGCATTTACAGCTTCAGCTTTTGTAGCAGAATACAGATTTACTGGTTTTGGCCTAAAGTTTGTGCAGTGGGTTAATTGTGCTCTATTTTAGCACCACAACCCACAGAGATATATAACTTTGAAATTTCTAGACTATATGGAACAAGCAGAAGCAACAGTTCATGAATCAGTATCTAGTGCATTTCAGGGGGTTTGGAAAGAAAAGCTCAAAATCTGGCTAGGAAAAGCAAATAAAAAAAAGTAAAACATACAGCAGATGAACTAC
Source organism: Notiomystis cincta (assembly GCA_013398075.1). Classification (NCBI taxonomy): domain Eukaryota; kingdom Metazoa; phylum Chordata; class Aves; order Passeriformes; family Notiomystidae; genus Notiomystis; species Notiomystis cincta. Next base: position 88,398 of record VZRX01009168.1, on the reverse strand, counting down.
ACTTACAAGAGAGTGAATTAATGGCACCTATGTTGTGATGCTAAACATTTGGCAGTGTTTTCTGATTCCCATATGGGAGCCACTGGACTCCTTCACCATGATAAGAAAAAACGTGGTAAGAGCAATAATCATTGTGCTTGTGAACAGAGAGTGTGATTTGAGGCTCTATCTTTCATTGAACTGACAGTGAAAAAATGGTGGCAGAAGGATGAGGTTCTTTAAACGTTTCCTTGACCTTATGTCACCTTGCTCCTCAAAGCAAAGCCACACAGTTCACCCCTTCTGAAGAGCTGGCAAATGACTTTTTGGAAGTCTGTTGTATAAGCTATCCAAGACCAGAAATCACAACATTCACTACCAACAGTGCAAGGTGGTCTTTCCATTCTTCTCACTGTCCTTAATGGGTCATCTACTCACAACATCCACTGTCAATTGGAGTGAAAAGTGAATTATGAGGGCTGACTCTACAGCTCTTCTCAGAGTTTGGGCAGAGCACCAGCTGGTGCCAACGTAATGCCAAACACATAGAAAAGGCCCAGCAGCAGATTGAGTTTGGCTGTCCTCTGAGGAATTTTGCTGAAGCTCTGGCTGCGGAACTGTCTCTCCAGCGAGAAAGCCATTGGGATGGTGAGCAGTGGCAGTGCCATGCTGATGGTGTAGCGTGTGGCCAGCACACAGAAGATCAGGTAGGGCAGGAAGAGCAGCACGGTGTAGAGAATGTAGGAGAGGGTGGGGCCAATGAGGATGGCCAAGGTGACAATGCCCGCCTGCCGGTCGGACTCCATGTCCCGCGTGTTGTTGCTGTGCAGGATGGCCTCGGTGCTGAGGGCCAGAGGGACAGCGTAGAGCAGGGGTGACACCGACAGGTAACCAACCTGCACTGCGTGGGCAAACATCACAGCCAGGGGCCCAAAGGTGATCAGGATCACCACGTCGCCAAGAGCAACGTATTTAAATCCAATTCCTGTGGCAAGACACAAGAATAAAGTCAAGAATCATTAAATAATCCAAATGGCAGAAGAGAATGGGGGACACAACAGCTCAGCCCTTTCCCACAGGAACACTGCAGTACAACCAAAGCACATGCAGCTGCAGACCAGGAACATGTTATATCTCTTTCCAAAGATAAGGACTTCTCCAGACAAACAATGTAACAGAAACTAAGGGCCAGGCTTTAATACCCATCTAGAAGTACCTGCTTCTGCAGAATTTATAGAAATAAGGTACTTTTCAGTGTGATCATGCATACTGGAACCTGATCCTGAAGAAATACAGAAAAGGCTTAGAACAAGCTGCCTTCAGGGAAACTCACATAACTGAAAGTCTGACACTTGTTTTTTCTTCTCCTAGTAATGATGTTTGTATCTATCCAACACAGGAAGACACTAAAATATCCTCATCTTATTAAGAGCAATCACAGACTGTGCAGCATTCACAGTGAAGCTCTGTCTAATGAATAACAAAACATTCCAAAACAAAGTAACATTCCCACCAAAGGGAAGAAAATATGCCATTAGCTATACTGCTAAAGGATATGAAACAAACATCACAAAAAGATTCAGCAATAGTTCTGATAAGCACCTAAAGCCATAAATGTAAATAATAATGCCTCAAATCCACTATCCAACTGAAGATCTTAGTCTGCCTCTTCCCACAACGTTCAACTGCAAAGAACACAAGTTTACGTTCCAGTACTTGAGGAAATACCACAAATATTTTATGACAGTGCACTCGATAGATCACGTGTCTCTGGTAGAAACCTTTTGACAGTTCAGCTGATTCTATCACTTCTACATTCAGATTCTCAACAAATGGGATGCAGCACTTACCTCCGGTATAAAGGAAGGAGCTGGAAAGTCCTCCAAAGTAAATCAGGGCCAGGTGCTCCAGCTTGAGCGTGGAGACAGCGTAGAGCCCAGCAGCACAGATGCAGCCCACAGTGTAGAGAAAGACTCCAAACCGGACTACATCCTGCGGCTCCAAAATCTGGTCCACCAATGTCCTGTCATCACTCTTCTTGTGATCGATGCCTTTGGAAAAGTCATAGTAGGTGTTCACCAAGTTGCCGGCTCCGTGCACGGCCAGGACGGTCACGGCGCTTCCCACCAGCAGCCCCGGGTCGAGCGCTCCCTCTGCCCGGTAGGCCAGCGCGCTGCCCAGCGCCACCGGGGTCAGCGAGGCACTGAAGCTCCAGGGCCGGAGCGCCAGCACATAGGCCGCACACTTGTGTCTCCAGCTGCCCGGGGCGGCCCCGTCAGCGCCCGCCAGCGCCGAGCCGCTGCCGTTCCTCTCGCTCCCGCGGGGGCTCTCGGCGCTGATACTGATCTTCTGCACCAGCTCTGCCGGCTCCATGCTCGCCCCGCCGCCTCGCAGCAGCAGCAGCACCTAGAAGAGGAAGGGCCGCGCGTCAGCGGGGCGGCGGCGCCCGGGGACAGCGAGGGGCGCCGCCGCCATGGCGGCCTGAGGGGGAGGCGAGAGCGCCGCCATC
>VZRX01009168.1:5684-85130 GCA_013398075.1 Notiomystis cincta | reverse complement strand
GAGCCGGCGGCGGCCGGGGCGGCGGCGGGTGAGTGAGAGCGGCGACGTCTCCATCATCATCGGCTCCCCTTCCCCTCACCTCCCGCCTCCTGCCCGGCACGACCTGCCCGAGCCCCCGGCCGCGCGGCGCTGCCCCTGCGGCCCCGCCGGCCGTGCCCGCCTTTCCCCGCCTCAGCCCTCCCTCAGTCCCGGCCTGCGGAGCTCCCCCCGGCCTGCCGGGTCCTGTCCGCCCGCTCCTGTGGCCGTGAGGGAATCCGGGCACTGGCACGGGCTGCGGCCATGGGCAGCAGAAACCCCCGGCTGCTCTGTGATCCGGGGCAGCCTCTCCTGGCTCTGCCAGTGGCCGCCTCGCCTGTGGTGTTGCGGGCTGCCCGTGGCCGCGTGTGGAATATCTGGGGAGAAGCAGTTGAAGTTCTGGTGTCAGTGCTTGGTTTGGTCTTACGTAATCTGAGTATCGGGGGGGACGTCAAGCATCTGAAATGTTTTCGATATGAGAAAGTTTGTTTGTGTGTTCTGCTCGGAAACCCCCTGTTGCAATGGTTGGTGTTGCTGTAACGGGACTTTGCATCTCTAAATATCTATTGGAGGGCGTAACACTTGCTAGTGCTGAGTCTGCCTTGTGTTGGTGTAACACTTGAGATTTCTTTGGAAAAACTTGGATGAAAGTGTTCAGGGAGGGGTCAGATATGATAATGATATAATCCTGGGAATGGCTGTGCTTAATTATTATCGGTAATTGCAAACCCTGGTTTGCCGCTGCTGATTTTCAGCTGTTGAGTGAGCCTTGATTTAGGATTAGATCACTACAGGGCACCTGACCCACTGCAGTGTATTTTGGTGTTACTAGAGAGCAAATAGGCTGGGGGTGAAGATATGTGGTGCTACAGTTTTATCACGGAGTGTAAGGCCTGAGGAATATAGTCATTGCTTTTGTGGTCTGCTGACACAGCCTCTTGGTGTGTATTTTGGAAACAGTCAGGAGGGACAGCCTCAAGAAGGCAGCTCAGAGATTTCAGTTCAAGCAGTAAAAAATATGTCTCTCTGAAGACTTTCCAGGACTTGATGCCCCCGAGGCCCAGCATACTGCCACCATGTCAGGCACTGTGTCCATTCTCCAGCAGTTTGCCAATGGCTTGAAGAGTCGCAGTGAAGAGACAAGGGCGAAAGCTGCCAAGGACTTGCAACATTATGTCACCATGGAGCTGCGTGAGGTGGGTGCTGCAAGTGGGGTTATTTGTCCTTGTGTGTGGTGTGAGTGTAGGGCCTGGGCTGGGTGCCTTGGCAATGGAGATTTTTGGAATATGGAAGCTGATCTTAAAGAGGAGGTGGGGCAAGCAGGCAGCTTTTCTTTGCCCCCTGGCATGTAGGAGAGGTGAGCAAGTTGGTGACACAAACAGTCAAGTACCAGAACAAGTAAACTTGCTGCACTTAGGGCTCAAATAAGACAAACTATTTTGAGTTCATAGTGTATGGTTGATTTAATTTCTTTCCGTTTAATTGGCATAAGAAGCATTCTCTTTATGGAGGTTTTGGAGCAGGAGGGAGGGAGAGAATGCTGAAAGCTGATCTGAACTTTTTGCTTTTACAGATGAGTCAGGAAGAATCTACCAGGTTTTACGATCAGCTGAACCATCACATATTTGAGCTGGTCTCTAGCTCAGATGCCAATGAAAGGAAGGGTGGCATTCTGGCCATAGGTGAGTAAAAGTGCATCGTGCCTCTGGTGAGTTTTCTCTTCATGCAGCTATCTTTAGGAACAGGTTTTCAAATGGAATGAGCTTTTAGACTGAGTTCTGATGTCTGACAGCTCGGTACGCTGGGTGTGTTCTTGTTGCTGGGCTCTGAAAATCTGTGTGAAGTGTCAGCATGGGAGCTGCTGAGAGTGGCTGAAAACCTGGTGCTTAATGGACCCTGAGCTCTTCTGGGAGTTGAGCATCAAATGTGTATGCTGAGCACATGAAAATTCTGCTCTGGAGCTCAGCTGAGAACATTTTGTCCTGCCCATTTATGTGTATCAGGGTAGGCTGACTTTCTCAACTCTCTTCCATCTGGGGAGATTGATTATTGTTATTTAAATTTACCTGGCTCCATAACAGCTCTTCCATCCCCAAGCGGGGCTCACATAGCTTGTGCTTTGATTCTGATGAGCCTCTCCATTAGTGGCTCTGGCTGTGTGTTTGCTGTGAGATTGCAGAGCTGCCTGAATCCCCACTCTTGGGGAAGTCAGCTTGCATAAATACTTTGCCTTCCAAGCAAGTGGCCTGTGTTATAGCAATTGCTTCTTTAATAGCCAAAGAGATGTTTGTGGTTTAGGCTCATAGACATAATCATCCAGTCCCAAAGTGTTTGAAGGCAGTGCAAAGCCCCTAGAGAAATCTTTATTGATAACATCAGAGCTTTAGCTCTCAGTGTCACTTTCAAATTGTTTCTGTGAATTTAGTGATGTTGAAAGGTGCCAGCTTGACAACCCTGGACACTGATGGCCTCTTTATCTACAGAGCAGGTACAACCCAGGCACTGGCAGCTAAAGCTTTTGCCATGCTGGTGCCTAATGAAGTGGTTCCACCCTGGGCAGGAGACTGTCTCTAGGGCTGAGGAGGAGAGCATTTTCTTGTCTGATCAGTCTGACTTGTGAGGTGGACTAGCTACAGTAGTTGCATGCAGATGGATGTTTTTCTATTAGGAATGGGTCTGTGATCCCAGGGTGAATTATTCTTTTCTCCCTTAAAACTAAAACTGGGGAAAATCTATGAGGCTACTGAATGCATTTTTCCACTCACTTAAAAAGTTCAGGCTCAGAAGAATGGTGGCCCTTTCCTGTTGCTTGATTTTTTCACTGTGGATGTGTAGTTTAGGAGGACTTAATGGGAATCTTTAAGGAATGTGTTGGGAAAACCAGCTCTCAAGCAGTGATGCCTCACCGACTCTGGGGGAAGACTGCAGCATTGCTCCCTTTCTCTGCAGCAAGCCTTATTGGTGTTGAAGGAGGCAATGCCACCCGTATTGGCAGGTTTGCCAACTACCTGAGGAACCTCCTGCCATCCAATGACCCTGTTGTAATGGAGATGGCTTCCAAGGCTATCGGGAGGCTTGCAATGGCCGGGGACACCTTCACGGCTGAGTATGTGGAGTTTGAGGTGAAACGAGCGCTGGAGTGGCTGGGAGCTGACAGGAATGAAGGTCGTAGACATGCAGCTGTAAGTGATGCCTTTTTTGTTGTCATGGGATAGTTGGGATTAGTGAACAGTGATGGGAGATATGCACAGAAATCTGCAGAAGAGCTTTGGTCAGGCTGGGAATGGCTGCCAGTCCATGGCTGAGAATCTGTAATGCTCTCGTGGCAGACAGTGCTGCTTCATTGCTTCTCCATTAGCACAGTGACTAATGAAGACCAAGACACTCTTATGCTGGGAATTGTCAGAGTGGGGGGGATAGAAACAGCTCGCAGACATTGACAGTCTAAACAAATGGTACTACAGTGTAAAAGTCATGAGGTTCCTCTCTGTGTGCTCATCTTCCAGATTGTTTCTGTTTCCCTCCCCACCTCCAGGTTCTTGTCTTGCGTGAGCTGGCAATCAGCGTGCCTACCTTCTTCTTCCAACAAGTGCAGCCATTCTTTGACAATATATTTGTGGCTGTGTGGGATCCCAAACAGGCCATCCGAGAGGGAGCTGTCTCTGCCTTAAGAGCCTGCCTTATCCTCACCACACAACGGGAGCCAAAAGAGATGCAGAAGCCCCAGTGGTACAGAGTAAGAAAATAACTTTGTTTTGAAGCAGCCCCTCATAATGCACTGCAGATGATGAAGTGCCAGTTTTCAGAAGAGCTGGCTAAGTTAAGAACCTGTGTCACCTTTGTCAGTAAAAAACTGTCTTCCTGAAAGGGTTGAAAATATAATGGCTTCCAAAGTGAGTAGTTCCTTTAGCCTACTACTGTAAAAGTAAGGAAGACTTAACTCCTTCAAGAATACATTATTCTATCTGTGCCTCCTCTTCAGCTGTTGAACTTGACCTAGTTTTGTAGCCATGCAGTTATCTACTGTCATCTCTTACTAGTAGAGGGTTTTATTAATAAGAAATGTAAGAATTCTTCTGTCTGAATCTTCACTTTGCTGCCATTGTCACATGAATTTAAGCTTTGTGGTATCAAGTAAGTTTTGGACAGTGTAGTCAAATGTTGTGAACTTGGATTTCTTGTAATCAAACAAGTGCAGATAGTGATGAAGCTGATACCATGCTGTTTGATTAGTACTCTTGAAAATGCTCTGCAGCAGAGTCCACAACTTTTGGGTAAATCAGAATTTGGTTGTGTTATACTTCTGTTCTTACTCAGCTGAAGTTTGTGACTACTCTTGGAAAATTCAGAACATCAGTAACTCTTGACTGGCAGTACTACTTCCTTTCCACAGGCTTTGTTTCTGCATTGTCACTGGGATTTTTTTCTTTTCCCCCAAGCATACCTATGAAGAGGCTGAGAAGGGCTTTGATGAGACTTTGGCCAAAGAGAAAGGAATGAATCGTGATGACCGAATCCACGGTGCCTTACTGATCCTCAATGAGCTAGTGAGAATCAGCAGTATGGAGGGAGAGGTGAGCAAAGGAGCAAGGTGGGGGTTGTGGGGATTGGCTGAGAGGGTACAACAACTCTGCAGTCTGTGGAAATATCCCATAGTGCTGCAGTGGGGTTGTTGGGTGGAAAACTCATCTGAACATGGAGTTGAGCATTAAAGTGTGTCAGACAAATAACAGGGACAAGTTTGGGCTGAGGAGGTAATAAGCTCCAGTGGAAAGGCAATTAACTGAATTAAATACAATTAAAAAGATTTTTTTGTGGAATGAGGACTTTCTTGCATGTTAGATGCAGCAAATGTTAGATACAGCAAATGTTTTTGCTGTGTTTTACTCAATTGCTGTTTTACAGCCATTTGGATATTGATTATATAGGATGTTATTCAGGAGATTTGGGTAACACTGTGCTGGGAGTGTCTTCTTCAGTTGCTTTTTATTCTTTTAATGCTTCTCTACTTTGTCCAGCGACTTAGAGAGGAGATGGAGGAGATCACTCAGCAGCAGCTCGTGCATGACAAGTACTGCAAAGACCTGATGGGCTTCAGTACCAAGCCTCGCCACATCACTCCCTTCACGAGCTTTCAGTCTCTTCAGCCCTCTCAGTCAAATGCTTTGGCTGGTCTGCTGGGGTACAGTGCTCACCAAGGAATTATGGGGTTTGCAACCTCACCTGTCCCAGCAAAATCTACTTTGGTAGAAAGTCGATGCTGCAGGGATCTAATGGAAGAGAAATTTGATCAAGTATGTGTTTGTTCTTCAACTTGTCTACCAACATTCTCAACATGTGCTTTTGGAGAGGAATTGTCCTCTGTGTTTTTACTTAGCAGGCAATACTGCCTAGGATTTAACTGAGCCTTCAAAACTCAATATTTGCATGTATTGTAGCTTTGTCATTGTCTGTCTTGGGGCAAGTGATTTGCTTCCTTTGGAAACACTCCTGAATATCCTTTTCTCTGATGGACTCTGAAGCCACATGTCAGTAGAATGCCTAAAAGCACACAGGGAATAAACATTTGTGCATTACTGCCAATGGCCATCCTTCAATCTGTTTCCTTCCAGGTCTGCCAGTGGGTTCTCAAGTGCAGAACCAGCAAAAATTCTCTGATCCAGATGACAGTTCTCAATCTGCTACCACGGTTGGCAGCTTTCCGTCCTTCGGCATTCACAGGTGACAGGACAGGGGCTGGCTGTTAGAAATGTTGCTGAATTTGGGCTGGAAGTTATCCAGCTCTCTTTGGTCCAGATGAACTTGTGCAGGCAGTGCAGCACACCAAATGTGCTTGTCAGATGTGCACATTCCTCTGTGAGAGGACAGTTTTTTCTGAATAAGTGTGCCTTGATAGCTGATGCCAAAATGTTGTTCTGATGAAGAAAACTGATTGAAACCTATTTGGAGATCAATACCATAAGACATAAAAACCTCCCTTTTTTGTTTTCTCCTCAGTATGTCAGACTTAGAGAAGAATTCTCTCTTGCTCAAATATCATTTGAGTTCTCTTCCTTTCTCTCTGTTGCATGGTGCTAAGAAATACCTGCCAGCTTTAAAGCAATTTAGTTGATTTATCAAGCAAGTTTAGGAGAGTATCAGTGTTGGAGATAAGTCATCAGGCTGATTGGAACAATCTCAGAGTTAATTATTCCAAATTTCCAATCAATCACTAGGAAACCAAGATGCTTGGATCTTATATGTGTATAAAACCTGTTGCTGTGGGGGTGTTTTACAGTCTTTTATTCTGATGATTTTTGGTTTTAAAAACAAAGCCTTCTGTAGTTTTAAATTTTTATTATATGATGACATGTTTGCCACTGATCATATCAGCAAAATTGTGTCTGTTTTCTAGTTTTACACTTGTAAAGGTTTAGTTGCAAATGTTATGCAGCTGTATAAGCCCAAATGAATTCTAATATCTGTATTGTTTTCTCATGTGGGCAGCTGATCAGTATCTTCCAGACACCATGAATCACGTTCTCAGTTGTGTGAAGAAGGAGAAGGAGCGAACAGCAGCCTTCCAGGCCTTGGGTTTGCTTTCTGTGGCTGTGAGGTCTGAGTTTCAAGCTTACCTACCAAAAGTCCTTGAAATCATAAAAGCAGCTCTTCCCCCAAAGGACTTTGCCCACAAGTAAGCATGTGAAAGTTAGAGGAAGAAATGGAAACACTTGCTCTTCATATAATTTTTGTAATGTGGGATCAAATTCTTGTATTAAAATCAGGAGTGTTTCTGTATGACTGATAGTCTTACTGATTGTAACACAGAAGTAGAATGAGGAAAGATGTAGCAGCTCCTGGTAATTATGTGGTCTCTTTCCAGGAGACAGAAGTCTGTGCAGGTTGATGCCACAGTTTTCACCTGCATAAGTATGCTGGCACGAGCCATGGGACCCAGTATCCAGCAGGACATCAAAGAGCTCTTGGAACCTATGCTGGCTGTGGGCCTGAGGTAAGCATAGAATATCTATTCTGCTTTTAGCCACAGGATGGCATTGTTTACCACACAGAGTAAGATCTTCAAAGTTTTCATATTGAGAAGGAAGATTATTGCTTTTAAGTGATCTTTCAGAAAATCAGTATAGCTGTTTCAGAAGAATGGTATGTTTTAACTGTTAATGGGTCTGTTGAGCATTCATATCTCAATAAAGAAATCTTTTTGTAGAACAACTAGTTCAAAAGCAGTCTCCTTTATTTTCCCCTATTTAAACACATTTGGTAGCAACCTGTAAAATTCTTGAAAGCATCTGACAGCCAACAGACTTGTGCCATATCAAACTGGCAGGGAGGGAGAGCTGAAGTGCTGAATATTTGCTCCTGGCTTCTTTCACCTCTGAAGCTGACAGTTCTTATTGGAGGAATTAATTAAGTTTTTAGTATGGAAAGGTGTGGAGAAAATTTTCAGACAGCACAAGACTGTTTAAATTATATTGTCACCTGGAAGCAAGTTCAGTTGCTTTTATGTTTAAAAAGACTAAGTGTAAGAAATCATTTAGATTTGTAAGAGTATTATAGAACACTGGCTGATGTAGTGATGTGTGCAGCAGTCCTGGGACTTTGCTCACTAAGTTTACATCTGAAGGTCATCTTGTGCCTCAGTTTGCACAAGGACCCTGTGCTCTTCTTGCAGGTGTTGCTCTCATGTGCAAATGCCCACAATTATATTCTGATTAGCAAAGGCATAAATAAACAAAAAGGTGAAATATGCACGTCATTGTTTCTTTTCTAATGACTTTTGCTTGCTTCTTGCCCTCAGCCCTGCTCTAACAGCTGTGCTGTACGACTTGAGTCGTCAGATCCCACAGCTGAAGAAAGATATCCAGGATGGGCTGCTGAAAATGCTCTCTCTTGTTCTGATGCACAAGCCTCTACGACATCCAGGCATGCCAAAGGGCCTTGCCCACCAGCTGGCCTCCCCCAGCCTCACCAACATCCCAGAGGCCAGTGATGTGGGCAGCATCACCCTTGCCCTTCGTACGCTGGGTAGCTTTGAGTTTGAAGGTAAGATGAAATAAGGAAGCAGAGGGCAAGGGATTAGGGGAGATAAACAACTGGTGCATTGGGGTAGAGTACAAGTAGCAGGAAAACTCTGGAAGCACGTTCTTTAAACTCCTGTTCCTGGTAAAACTGGTAACTGAGGTGTAAATCTGTGTTTAACTCCCCATTTTTTTTCTTTTCAGGCCACTCCCTGACTCAGTTTGTTCGGCATTGTGCAGATCACTTCCTGAACAGTGAGCACAAGGAGATCCGGATGGAAGCAGCCCGCACTTGCTCTCGCTTGCTCACGCCCTCCATCCACTTGATCAGTGGCCACGCCCATGTGGTCAGTCAGACAGCAGTGCAGGTCGTGGCTGATGTCCTCAGCAAACTGCTTGTAGTTGGAATAACTGACCCAGGTTAGTGTGGGATTCAGAGAAAAGGGTTCTCCTACCACATGTTAATTTTATCATGTGAGCAGGTGGTGATATTAGGAATAGAAATAGAATTTGGAATACTTGCCACTAAACTAAGCTGTCACTCTGGGTAAATTAGAGAAAAAAGACTCAAATTTTTTTCCACATCTTGATTTTTGAAGTATTAATAGAACACTAGTGAAAAATGCTCCAGCTGTGCCCTTGGTAATCCTTTGAACTAAGCAGAACCCTGAGAGCCCTTTTGCTGCTCTTCTGGGTCATGGCCTTCGATTTTGTAGTTTGGGAAGGACTTGGTCCTTCTTGTTGAAACTTCATAGTTTATTTTCTTATTCTTTCAGTTGAACTCACCTCAGGTTGCCACATAGCATCCAAAAGTGACACTTGCAGGTGCCAGAGGTTGGCATTGTACTGACTTGGGAATTGGGGCATGTTGAGTGGCATGGAGATTTCTGGGCTGACCTGTCCTGTTTTTTGTCTGTGAAACACTGATACAGTTTCTTGCTCTGGGGAAGCTCCTGTGAAGAATTTTTGAGGCTGTTTTGTGAACAGAGGCAAAAAGAGGAACAGGAATTTAGTGCATTTAAAGAGAAATAAATGTGTTCTTGCAGACCCTGATATACGTTTCTGCGTGTTGGCTTCTCTGGATGAGCGGTTTGATGCTCACCTCGCCCAGGCTGAAAACTTGCAAGCTCTTTTTGTGGCCCTGAATGATCAGGTGTTTGAAATCCGAGAGCTGGCCATCTGCACTGTGGGGCGCCTGAGCAGCATGAACCCTGCCTTTGTCATGCCTTTCCTTCGAAAGATGTTAATCCAGGTGAGGAGGAGGGATGCCTGCAGGGAAAACAGAGTAATTGATACTGAGACTGAGGTGGTGTTAAAGAACTGGGCTGTCTAGCTGTAAATGCATGAAGAATGGGGAAATCAGTCTCTTTTGGAAAATAGTTATTGCTCAGCATAATGGGTTTTAGCAGATCTTTCTTGAGATAGATGTTTGGACTGAAGCTCTGGGGATGTGTTAGACTGGAGAGGAAGGATAGCAGTTGTTATTTCACCCACAGTCATCATGCCAGAGTGCTTTCCATCTCTGTTGAGGAGGAATGTTCTGTGGTGCCTTTAGGTGAATGCTGGTACCTCTTTGGAGCCATCCCTTCTATGCTAATTAATTTTACCTTATTTTAGAATAAATGATAACGAACTGAAATGTAGAACAGCCTTTACAAGTGCTGAGTTGTGACAGAAGGAAATGCAAAGAATTGTTACCTACCTTTTTTTTCCTGACTTGCTTGCTTCCATTGTCTCTTGTGCAGATTCTAACAGAGCTGGAACACAGTGGTGTTGGCAGAATAAAAGAGCAAAGTGCCAGGATGTTGGGTCACCTGGTTTCTAACGCTCCACGCCTCATCCGTCCGTATATGGAGCCTATCCTTAAGGTAGAGTCTCTACATTTCCTGCTGAATTTGGAATGAGGTGATGAAGCAAGTGGCTCCATGACCCTCAGGAGCTGCAGTTCTTTTGCTTCATCATAGCAGGAAAAAAACAAATTGGTGTGGATGTTACCCACAGTAATGCATGTAGGTGACAGTTTAGCCCAATTTAATTCCAGATTTGCATGATGTTTGTGACACCCAAATTTCTTTTACTGTTGAAATTCTTACTATGATTGTGGGGTTAATTTCAGATGTAAACAAAAGGAAAGATAATTTTGAGTACTCTTTAAACACATTCTAATTTGTCCCACTGTCACCCACCAGGCACTGATTGTGAAACTGAAAGATCCTGATCCAGATCCCAATCCAGGTGTGATAAACAATGTCCTGGCTACCATAGGGGAGCTTGCACAGGTAGGGATGTACTGCAGGTACCTCTTTGTCATGCTTGTTCAGGTTTTGGGATGCTAGATGAAAGATGAATTTTTGTCTTTCGATAGGTCAGTGGGCTGGAGATGAGGAAGTGGGTGGATGAGCTCTTCATTATAATTATGGACATGCTACAGGACTCCTCTCTGTTGGCTAAAAGACAAGTAAGTGTTTACAACTTTACTGAATTTGACAGCTGCTGTGACCAGAGCTGTAACAAAATATGCACACATCTCATCATAGCTGCTAAAACGAACCTTTAAATCACTCAAGTCTCTCTAGTGGAGTTATGGGACACGGGTGAGGGATTACAGTGCCTGTTGTGACATAGTTCAGAGCTGTTAGAGGAAAAACAAAAAAAGAAAAAGAGATGGTTTTATTGGAAGGCTTGGACTCACTGAACTGAATGCTTATTTGAATTGTATCTCTGAGTGAGAGCAATTGTGACAGCCTAAGATATTGTTGATTGTTACTTTCTTTACTTGCTTATTGAAAAAATGTTCTTTGTAGAGGCTTTCCATCTAAGGACTGTGGTTTGAAGTATGATCCTAAAATGCTCAAAGAATCTTTACAGAAGTTGAATGACTGGTGTATCAGAAGGCATAATAAATTTCCTGGTCAAAAATAATCTTCTCTGGGCTTTATCTTTGTAGGTGGCTCTTTGGACACTGGGGCAGCTTGTGGCTAGCACTGGTTATGTGGTAGAACCATATAGGAAGTATCCAACTTTGCTGGAGGTGCTTCTGAACTTCCTGAAGACTGAGCAAAACCAGGGCACCCGCAGAGAGGTATGAAGATCAAACACAACTACCTAGAAAAGCTTTTTGGGAAGAGAGAGCTGCCAAATAAATGTGCCTGCATAGATTTGAAGCAGGGAGGGAGAGATCATTGTTGTGGCTGAGCAAAATACAATAAGCAGAATTAAGAGAGTGCATGTGTTAAGGCAGGGAAATGGCTTCCAGAAGCTGGGTGGAAAGCATTGTTTTTTCCAGGCAGTCACTTCAGTTCCAGATCTTCCCTCTTAAATCATCAGGATCTTTTCAAATATGGGGGTTTGAGTGTTGTCTTTGGCCTTAGTGATGAAGTTCTGGTGAACTTTCTCTGTGTTTTTTTCAGGCTATTCGTGTGTTGGGGCTGCTGGGTGCTTTGGACCCTTACAAACACAAGGTGAACATTGGCATGATCGATCAGTCACGAGATGCTTCAGCTGTTAGCCTCTCGGAGTCCAAATCCAGCCAGGATTCTTGTAAGCATCTCAACTTCTTTCACATAGATAGTTTTGTGATCTAGAAACAGATCTTACTGTTTTCTTAAGTTTGTTTCCTCTTCTTAAAGAAATGTTAGTGTACATACTTTCAACTTACACTTAGATGTTCCTGAACCCAAATTCAAGACCATTTAATTCCTAGCTCATGACACTGCCTTCTTTCTCCTAGCGGACTACAGCACCAGTGAGATGTTGGTGAACATGGGCAACCTCCCTCTGGATGAGTTCTATCCAGCTGTCTCTATGGTGGCACTGATGAGAATTTTCCGAGACCAGTCCTTGTCCCAGCACCACACTATGGTAGTTCAGGCCATCACCTTTATTTTCAAATCCCTTGGACTGAAGTGTGTGCAGTTCCTGCCCCAGGTCATGCCAACGTTCCTTAATGTAATACGGGTGTGTGATGGTGCCATCCGAGAGGTGAGTGAGCTAAGGACCTCTCCTCCTTCCTGTGCCACTGTAGGAAATTAAGAATCCATTTCCTTGAAGAGACTGTGACTGGCTTTGGGCATTGCTGTGCTATGTGTTGATGCCAAGCATGCTGCAGAAGTGAGGTTCAGCTTTGCTTTTTCCCTTCTGTGAGCATTTACTGGAATGTCCAGTGCAAACAATTTTTCTGCTTTTAATTGAAACAGCTGCTTCTGAGCATAATCCTTGGAAGACAAGTATTTGATTTTGTGTTTTCATCAAGCTGTTCTTGTTCAGGAAAACATCTGTGCAGCTTCCAGATCTTTCAGTGATCTCTGTGTTAATACTCTGTGGCAAACTGTATTATTAAATAATAGGGGTAGATTCTTCAAATTTCTGGTGCAACCATGTACTTTGGCTCATCTCTGAGAAGGAAAACTCAATTTGATACAGTCTGCTAACATTTAGAGCAGCGTGGGTGGTGATTCTACAGCAGTGCTTTCTCTTCCTTCCCACTTAAGTTACAGTTATAGAAGGAAACAAGAATTGTGTGAAGATTATGATGGGCTTAAGGTTCACCTAACCAGAGATAGCTGCTCTTTGCCAAGGCTTTTCTTCAGGCAGCCAAACCCTCTGGGGTGTGAAGGGCAGTTTGTACTCGTTACTGCTGCTGTGTTTTATAGATGGGATGGGTGCTCCTTTAGCAGAATCCCAACTCTTCTATAGAACTGCTGTTTTCTCCCAGCCTGAACTGCTACTCAGATTGGAAGGAAAACATCTCACATCTGGGTTGGCTGAGATTCTAGACCTGACTGATCTAACTTGCTTGAAAGCTATGCAGATGTGCACACTCTGTTTAAAAATTTTCAGGTAAAAGAAGATGGTGAAAGTGTACTGGGGAGAAGAGCTGAGGTGGGTATGCGTGACATAAAGCCTAAAAGAGGAAGGTCCTTGTCATGTATGTAAGCATCCTCTCACTACACCAAAAAATAGGCACAGTATGGGAGCTCAGAGTTCATTTTTGGTAAATATATGTATACTGTTCACACCAAAGATTATTTCTTATTTAGTTCTCATGAAAGTGTTACCTCTTTTTATGAGCTCCATCTTGTATTTTGTCACTGTAGTCTTCAAAAACTGCATGAAGAAATGAAATTTAATAGATGATAACTTACATTTTCCTATTTTTCTTGAGAAAATAGACTATCTACATCAAAGTTGTTTAGCCCACGTGATTTCATACCAATTTAAAGAGTAAATTCATTGTCACAACTGGGTGTTTAAGATTGTATTGTGGTAAAAGGAATTGCAAAACTGTCATAGCATATCCAAATAAAATTGTCTAAGTCAAAATTCTTCTTGGTGGTGAAGAATGAATGGTGCAGCCAACCATCTTTTAAAAAAATGTGGTGTTTCTGGCAAGGACCTAACTGCATTCCCCAGTAACTTTTCACCAATATATCTTGGTGGGGATGGGAAAGAGTACAAAAAGAGTATCTTAAAATGTGTGTCAGTTTGGTTTTCAGGCAAGGGGAAAAAGCTAGGGGCTAAATTTTTGGAAGCATCCTTCAAACCTAAATTACAATGCTCTGTAATTGAGGTGTCTGTGCTTGCAAGTCTGTTCTGACACTATAGATTTGCTGGCACTTTATAAACCCCTGTTTGTGTGCTTGAGTTTCTGAGGCTTTGGGTTCACAAACGTTTTGGTGCAAGCTGGAGGGAACCCCAACCAATAAACTCAAAATCACTTTTCTTCCCCACTCCCCTCTTAAAAAACAACAAATGAAAATTAACTAAAAACCCAAACCCCATAAAAAGCCACAAAACCCAAACTGCTGAGCTGAAGCTGCCAAGAATTTAGCCCTAGATTTTGAGCACATGGGAGCCATGCATGCTATTTGTTTGGTAAATGAGCTTGCAATTGCCTGTGAAACTCTTTACCCAGTGGCTTTGATATTTGGAGAAGTTGCACTGATTATTACACATTTCTTCCTTCCAGTTCCTGTTCCAGCAGCTAGGAATGTTGGTGTCCTTTGTGAGAAGTCATATTCGGCCCTATATGGATGAAATTGTCACCCTGATGAGAGTGAGTACAGTCTTTAAGCCAGTTCTTTACTGTCACAGAAAGGTGGACAGTGTTTATCAAATACATTTTCAAAAGTATCAGTTACTTCATAAGTTCATATGAAGTACAGATTTGCATATATTTGAAGTAATAATTGTATTTTGAAATAGCATTTAATTTGAAGTTACAATATATATTACTGGTAGTAACTGAAGTAAGTGTAGCTTCAGGTTCTGATCACGACTGAGTTCTTTCCAGCACTTGGATTTTGTGCACTTACTACTTTCAGAAACATAGTTTAGCAAGAGATATCTGGAGTTCCTAAATAGGTGTCCTTTCACATCATTTTCACTAAATGTTTGCAAACTTGTAGAAGGATTAGGAAAAAATCAGTTGTTTTTAACAACTATAAATGTCCTAGAAGTGCAGAATGTTTTGAAAACAGAAAGTATAGTCCTTCCCTGCAATCTTGAATTTATCTACAGACTGTCTCCTACAGTTTGCTTTTCTTGTAATTGGTACACCTCAGCTGAAGAACTCCTGGATTTTTCCCCCCTTTTCTTCTTTCTTCTGTAGGACTTCTGGGTTATGAACAACTCCATACAGAGCACGATTATCCTACTTATTGAGCAGATTGTGGTAGCTCTGGGAGGTGAATTCAAGCTTTACCTGCCTCAGCTCATTCCTCACATGTTACGGGTCTTCATGCACGACAACAGTCAGGGCCGCATTGTTTCTGTGAAGGTGAGTGGGGCTGCAGCAGCTGCTGTGCCCTGGGCACTGCCCAGGCAGGTGTGTTCTCAGCAGGGCTCCTTGCCTGTGTGCTGCACAGTCAAAGCAGTGGATTGGTGTGAAGTGATGCAGACAGTTGTTTAAAGTGCAGGATTGAAGCAGCTTTTCACTGGATACTGATTTGTTTAAAATGGATCTCATCCATGACTAGCACTGGGTCCTCCTGCTCTTGTGAGACCCCACCTGGAGCACTCTGTACAGTTTTGGTGTCCTCAATGTAAGAAGGACATTAAACTGTTGGAGCAGGTCCAGAGGAGACCACAAAGTTGGTAAGAGGACTGGAGCACTGCCCCTGTGAAGACAGGCTCAGAAAGTTGGGGCTCTTCAGCCTGGAGAAGAAAAGGTTGCATGGAGAATATATGAAAGGAGCTACAGGGCAGCCAGAGAGAGGCTCTTTGTCAGGAACTGTAGTGACAGGAAAAGGAGTAACAGGTACAAATTGAAAGAGGGGAAATTTAGGTTAGATATTAGGAAGAAATTCTTTACTGCAAAGGTGGTGAGACACTGCAACAGGTTGTATGTGGCAGCTGTGGATGCCCCAACCTTGGCAGGGTTCAGAGTCAGGCTGGATATGGCCTTGAGCAACCTGCTCTAGTGGAAGGTGTCCTGGCACATGGCAGGGGGGTGTGACTAGATGATCTTTAAGATATGTTCAAATCCCTTGACAGTCTACTCTTCCATGATTTTCCTCTCCAGCTACTCAATGCAATCCAGCTCTTTGGAGCTAACCTGGATGACTACCTTCATCTCTTACTACCTCCCATTGTAAAGCTGTTTGATGCCCCAGATGTCCCTGTGGTGGCTCGCAAGTAAGTGCTGGTGGTTTTGCAGTCTCTCTTTGCAGTTTTACCTGTGGTACTCAAGCTCTGCAGTGGCTGAACACTTATAATAAAATACCCCTTAGTCCATTCCTCAGCTTTTCTGTGTTAAATCACTGTGGAAGGTTATTTTTGTTTCGACATCACAGCAGTGTTACTCGCTTTTTGGGTTTGTTGGTGGGTTTTTTTGTTTGGTTAGTTGATTTTTTGTTTTGGAGGTTTTGGCTTTTTGTGTTTTTGTTGTTTCTTTGGGGTTTTTAAAATTTTCTGATTCTCACCTGCCATTATTTTAGTCACTTGCAAACTGTTCTGCAAGTACTCACTGCATTAACAGAGTTCTGGTGGCCTGTTTTACCTATTATTATTATTAATCCTAGGAGGACTGAGCACTTAAATATTTTTCAGTCTTATTTCTTCTTTCTTAACACTGAGAGATAAGTTCTTCTCTCTTTTTGCTCTGACATTAGAGCTGCTCTGGAAACAGTGGACCGTTTGACAGAGTCCCTGGATTTCACGGATTACGCCTCACGGATTATTCATCCCATCGTACGAACACTAGATCAGAGCCCTGAGCTAAGAACAACTGCAATGGACACCCTCTCCTCTCTGGTGTTCCAGCTGGGAAAGAAGGTAATACTGTTCTTTGGTTGAAAGCTCACAGAAGGTGTGACTGCCCCAAAAATTAGGGTTTTAAAGTTGAAATTTTGCAATGTACTTGTGGATTTCCAAGAGAACTGATTTTTCTTCTCTTATTTGTTTCTGAAATTGGGAGTTACTGCAGTCAAACTGTCAGAATTGGTTTCTCATCCATGAAACAATATGATGGAATTTTACTACTCTTGGAGTCATTGAGTAACAAGTTTATGATGCATTCCCTTTTACAGTACCAAATTTTTATCCCAATGGTGAACAAAGTCCTGGTGAGACACAGAATTAACCATCAACGCTACGATGTTCTCATCTGCAGAATTGTAAAGGTGAGCTTACAAGTATTGTTTGCACTTTTGGGATGTTGCCATGTTGAAACAGATGTAACTGGAACCTTCACTTGGAGTTACTCATAAAATGAGGAATGTTTGTTGCTCTGTTTCTGTTAAGTGCAGCTTTTTAAGGAGATTTTGAGGTTGCATCAGGAAAATTTTTGTCTACTGGTATTAAATATTTCCTATCAAAAAATCATGACAAGTTCTAGGGAAGTAATGACACTGTAGCCAGTGTCATTACTATTCTTTTTCTTGGTAGTTCTTAAATGTGGATTTATCCTATTTTTTCCATAGTTTCAGGACTTGAGGAAACCTTGTTATCTCATTATTTTCCTTAGAATGTCTTATATTTAAAAAATTTAGTAACAGGTTTACAATCTGTGTGGAACAAGCAGCTAGCTTGTTTAGGCAAGAGTGCTTGTTTTAATGTACTTTATTTTAGCTTTTTATACTAGGAGCTAAGAGTTCTTAACAGTTACCTTGAGTGGCAAAGGAATATCATTTAGAGTTCTCTGACTTATAAGGTGTAATCATTATAATGAAATATGGTTATTTGCTTCACAGATTTTGCTGCAAGTGCTTGGACTTCTTTGGCTTGTAGAGAATTGCTCCTGTATGTGTGGGTGTGATTTTCACTGTAAACCAATTATTGTAGGGTTACACTCTTGCTGATGAGGAGGAGGATCCCCTGATTTATCAGCATCGAATGTTGAGAAGCAACCAGGGAGAAACTTTGGCCAGTGGTCCTGTGGAAACAGGTCCCATGAAGAAATTACACGTGAGCACCATCAACCTGCAGAAGGTAAGACTGGAGCCTTCACAGTGTGAATTTGCTGTGGAAGGGAGGAGCTAATGTGTCACACTGAAGGAGTTTTGTCTGGTGCATCTGAACTACATTTATTTATATTGCTTTTATGTTGCTTTTCTATTCTGTACAAAACTGAGGTCAAGTAGTGTCTGAGGCTCTTTAAAATTAGGAGGTGCTAGGCAACTTTAAAGATAGGAGACCTTGAACTATTAGATTGTTGGCTGTGCAGTAATCTTTACTCCTGCTTTTATGTTAAGTATGAAGAAGACTTTCTAGATCACAATGAGTAATCTCTTGCTATTAGAGACTTCTATTTCAGAGCCTCTGCCTTTTTTTGTATTTTTGCTTCTGCTCCTCTTATATCTTAGTTTTATATTTTCTTGAAGGCAGAACTAGGCACTGGCTAGTTTGAACAGTACATGCATACAGCACACAGTTCAGTAATGAGATGGATTGGTTTGAAAATGCTGGACTCTAAATGCATTAAGTATTTTTAAGCTGATGTTTCAACAGTGGCTTCAGGTCTGCATGTATTTTTGTAGAGAAAGGATTGTGTATGTTAAATACTTGCCATGTCATGACAGGAATACATTTAGGGAGAATTTCTTAGACATGATACTTAAGTACTGCAGATTATCTGGTAACGGTAGTGGATTTCAGGGAATGGAAAAAGGATTCTCAGCGTGTGGTTTGGAGCTGTAAAGAAGTAATGCTGCCTGCTGATGGATTTCTTCTGCTCTTGGATAAGTGCTTTGTTTGGTAGGTGAGTTGTCTTCCTTTGTGCTGCAGGCCTGGGGAGCAGCAAGAAGAGTTTCCAAAGATGACTGGTTGGAATGGTTAAGGAGGCTGAGTTTGGAGCTGCTGAAAGATTCTTCCTCACCATCCCTGCGTTCATGCTGGGCCCTGGCTCAGGCATACAATCCCATGGCTCGGTACAGTACTTGTGAATTGTTATCTCACTTGAAATGGCAGATGGAAGCCAGATATTATGAGGAAAAAAGAAGGTTATTTAGAAGCTCTTAGGTTTCATAAATATAGATAGTTCTTGTCTTGGCATAAATCAAAGAGCCAACAGCTTGATTTCATTTCCACCCTTCCTAGTTGGCTGCTCCATGATGTGCACAAAATCTTTCATTGAAATTCTGCATATTAGTCTAGAAATAAAATAAGGCACATAAGTGAAGCTGAAAAACTTCCAGTTATGAAGTATGAAATAGTTTTGAGTATTTACAGTGGGGAATAAGAATGCCTCTGAGTGGAATAAGCTGGAGTGTTTTTTTGCAACCAGCATGTTTGGAGAAACTTTGATAGTGTATGATAGTCCAATATTTATATTATTTTAGTATATTCTATATTTCAAATGAAGGTTTCACAGAAGTTAGCTTTATAAAAACTAATCACTATTTATTGCACATGTAAGTGTATTTTGTGGCTCTCTTTCTCTGAATAAGGTGAGCCCAGGGTCAAACAGACTTTTTCTCATGAATCCCCACCTCTCACTGTCTCTTGTGTTCCTCCCCAGAGACCTCTTCAACGCTGCTTTTGTTTCGTGCTGGTCCGAGCTGAACGAAGACCAGCAGGATGAGCTGATCCGAAGCATTGAGCTGGCCCTGACTTCTCAGGATATTGCAGAAGTCACTCAGACTCTACTGAACCTGGCAGAATTCATGGAGCACAGTGACAAGGTAGAGATGCCGCTGGGCAGCTCCTTCTAGTGCTGGTGTGGTGGCTGCTCTGTGTTCGTGACCACTTTGTAACACTCATCCTGCTTTGATGTGTGTGCTCCTCCCCAGGGCCCACTGCCTTTGAGAGATGACAATGGCATTGTCCTTCTGGGGGAAAGAGCTGCCAAATGTCGAGCATATGCTAAGGCCCTTCACTACAAAGAGCTGGAATTTCAAAAGGGTCCCACCCCAGCTATTCTAGAGTCTCTCATCAGGTAGGACCACAGCTGGTGAGATTTCTGCTCTTGCAGTAGCTACAATTTGAGATACCACTAGGATTAATCTAGGCAATTCTTAGGATTTCATTCTCTAGCACAAGATGTTGTTAAACTGCTTGCAGATGTGCACTTTTAACTGCTGAGTTATGTCCTTCTACTGTGTGGTTCAAACTATGATAGAAGCCTGGGGAAGTTTTGCAGGAAGAAGTGCAGGAAAAAGTTCTGACTTCCCCCTCTCACCCTTCAAGTTCACTATGGAATGTCATGAAATGGCTGCAGGTTGAATGAGACAGATTTCTACACCTGCATGTAAATAAGTCAGAAAAGTTGAAGTTCTTAATTCAAATTTCTCATCACATTCTGCTGATACGGCTTAGTTAGGTCTCTTGCTCATATGTCAAATGGAAGATACTATAAAGTACATGATGTTTCTCAGCTTTGTCAGCAACACAGATGTTAGTCTGAAATACCTGCACAGGATTTGGTGCTAAACTATGTGTTTTAAAATGTGAATCTCTATTCCATCACAGAAATGTTAGCTCAGCCATTTGAGATGAACAAATTGATTTTGGTTGAGCAAAAACTTAACTTTGTCTTTATGCAGTGAATTTTTCAACCCTCCTACTTCCTTAAAATTGTGTTTTCTGATTTTTTTTCCTCCTCTTTTATTTTTTCACCCTTTGTTCTGCCTCATGTTATTGAGGAAAATACAGAATTTAGTGTATTTTTTTCTTGGTCTCAGTTCACACAGTTGTTTCTTTGTGTATCTAAAAGCAAGTTAAGGAGCAAAGAATTGACATAAAGCACGCTTAAAAATGAAACAATTTATTAGAAATGAAAAAGTTTTAGAAACCTTTAAAAATCCATTTTATAGACCATACTTAAAATAGTTCCAACTATAGTTCCACACAGTTGAAATTTGCAGTATGAATATTTGAACATATGTAAATTCCCAAGACACCTTTATCTTCCATTTCACACAGGACTGAACAGCCTAATCTAGATTCAAACTCTCTTCAAGGTGAATAAAAATAGATCTATTAATGATAATGATCTTTCCCAACATATTCAGACAATAGTAGGGCTATAGGAGGAGCCTCATTCTTTTTTAACTGTTACCTTTAACACTGTGCTATGTGAGGGAGAAGTGTACTATTTTTGACAGGCTGTCTCTAGGTAACTTCCAGCTGGGGTAGTTTTCAAAACAGATTTTGATACTTCTCAGTCTGCTGTGCTAGCAAATGTTCCTTTATGTTGAAATAACCTTTGGCACTTTAGGATTCTCTGGTGTGCACTAGTGTTCTGCTCATGAGTACAGTGGTTTTAAGTGTTGGAATTGAGTTCCTTGCCCGGGTCTGGACATTTTTGGCTAGCTTTTGAACAGCTCCTGCTGTTCACTCTCAGCCTTACTGACATACAGCATGTTTATGTTCAAACCTGAACATAACTTGGGGACAGCCCACAAAGTTCCTTCTCTAGTTTATCAGCATTTAGGTGATCTGTGTGGATAGAGACAAACATCAGAGGGCCCATGGGACAAATCATCCTCCAGTGTTACAATCTGTTAGGGCAGCCTTCAGTGGGGATTATTTGAGGCAGCAGCAGGAGGTGGCAGTAAAACTTCAGGGGAGAATGTGGACAATGCTAATTAACACAACACTTTTGAGCTTTGTTCTTTCTTCTGTGGGAAAGTAAGCCACTTACTCTACACTAAAGAAAGGTGCATCAGGGACACTTCTGATTGATTCTCCTGGCTTGAAAGGAGTCTATAATTTTGTGGTTTGAGTACTTCTTGAAAGGAGTTGCTCAGCAGTGCTTGCTCCAGACACTGGAGGAAAGGCAGCCAAGAGGCTTTTGCTTTTCAGTCCCTGCCTATCTGGTTAATAATACTAAGGCAACCCAGTAATCACTGCTAGTGAAAACACACCCGGAGGTTTTCTGAAGGTGCTATAAGTGCATTCAGTTCTAACCTATCCTAACACATTTTTTTTCCCTTTGGAAAGAGCCTGAAGAGGAGGAAGTAAGTCTGAGCCCTGATAACACTGGTGGCTGTGACTGGTGTCTCAGTGTTTGTGTACATCACCAATACACAGCTGTTGCAGGTATTGTTTGAAAGGAGAAATTATTTGGCTGTTCATTGCCCACCTTTTGTGCAGTGATGTCGTGTAGCTGTACACTCCAGCGTTGGTTCCTTCTATGGTTTGAAGTCCTCTGGCCTTATCTTCATCTCCACTCTCTTCAGGGAGTAGGTGGATCCGTGCCACCCGTACCAGGTGATGCCATCCATGTTCTTGGTGTGCTCCCCTTTGCGGTAGTAAACCCCGTTCAGATTGGAGTCTGTGCAGCAGTTGTACCAATATCCACCTTGTCAGGAAAACAATTAACAGGTTCCTAGTGAGTAATTTGTGTTAATGATCACTACTTTTTCTGGAGGACGGCGAGTTTTAATCCCTGGAGCCTGTGGCTCTAATAGTTGGGGTTGCAGGTAAATTCAAAACTTAACATAGAGATTTAGGAACTTTAAAGGCATTACAGCTCTATAGTCAAATTAGTCCAGTAGCTTTTCATTTAGTTGCTCATTCCTCTTACAATATTTCCTTGACATGTTTCTGACTGAGTGAATTGGCATAGGAAATGAATCTGGGTAATTTGCTAGAGCATCTTAAGGTGTTTTAAAAGTTCCTGAACTCTGTGAGTATTTATTGAGACTGAGATCAACAGTTTTATTTGCATGTTAATGAGGAAATTAAAGAGCAAGATATAATGAAGTTAATTATCTTTGACAGAATTCAAATAAAGATACTGAATTAAATGAAGAGAGTAACCTCATTAGAGGCTTGTAATAGGATAGGAATAAAGATCACAGGTCAAGCTGAATGTGGAAGTGAATACAGGAGAAGGAATACCAGGTGCCTAATACTAGGACTTGAAAACTTACAAAAATACAAGAAAAAGTAAGAACCTGATAGATGTTAAGGAATAACTTCCTGTATCCCTGTATTGCATCAGCACGTGAGATAGTCTGGCAGATGCTATGATGGGCTGTGTAACTGTGTGTAGGTGAGAGCACACAAAGCTATTTAAGAGTACCAATGTCTGTAATACACAGACAGCTTTACCTGCCAGATTTCCCACAGGAGTGTATTTTCCAGAGTGGAAATTGCTTTGCCCTTCAGCTGTTACTAATTGCATGGAAAGAGAAGGGAGCCTTGGGCTGTCTGCAGCTGACCAGGCAGCTCCCTCGGGGCAGGGGGGTCTGGGTTTACCTTTGCGGAACTGGGCGCAGTCATCCACGCACTTGTCGTTGTCCTTGTCCTTCGTGCTGAAGGCGGTGTTGTTGTGGTAGCGCAGGGAGTCGCGCGCCGTGTTCCCGCTGTAGTTCCCCACAAACAGCCGGTAGCTGTTGACCTCATTGCTCAGGGTGAACTGCTGGTACTGGGCATAGCGAGTGTCACCTTCCCAGTCCTGCACGGAACAGGCCAGAGGGAGTCAGTCCCCTGAGAGCTGTTAGGAAAAGACTCCACACATGTGTGTTATATACACACATTTTTACTGTCTCAGACTGCAGAAACTGCTCTCTTAAGGCAAAGGAACTTGAAACTTCCAAGTCTTACCTGCACTAGTATTGTACAATATGTAGGAAACCTCATGTACAGCTCTTGCTTTCAATATCCTTGTCAGTGTGCTGCCTCAAGTAATGTTTTTCCTTTCTGAAACAGTGACTTTTAGATTTTAAGCCTTTCAGTTTATACATAGCCCACTCCACAAAGCTGTTGTACCAACTATAAACTAGTCTAAGTCAAACCCAAGCCTTTAGCAGACTGAAGAAATTGAGGGTAATACAATGCAAACTCTTGTACCCAGGCTGGAAGGAAATGCTACAAAATGAAAAAACTCAGAGGCTTGCAAACTTTATGGGACATCTTGTTTTGAATTTTTAAATTTGAGATGGTCAACAGTTTGATCTCTGTCTGCAGAGGCTTCTGCAGGATTTCCAAGAGCCCCACATGTTCTGAAGATATAATCTATGTGCAGGTAAAAGGTTGTGCCACTGACTTTGCACAAGGAGAACATCTGTCTTGTGTTTGAATGTATCCCTAGGTTGATCCTACTTCCTTCTACTGTAATTAAAGCATGCAAATTCTTTGGGCCTCCTATAGAGATAGGAGATGGTATCTGGTACTGGGGAATGACTTTGTGCAGAAAGTCTTTTGCTGCTGAAATTAGGGTCTCATTAATTACCTCCAACTCTACTCGCAGGACAGTGGGACGTCTTGAAAGTCGGTAGATATTTTCATTTCCCAGCCAGAAATCTCCCCTAATATTGCCAAATCCTTCCCTGTATTGTTTCCAGTCCCTATTGAACGATGTCAAACCAACTTTACGTCTTTGGATGACAGTCCAGCCCCCTCCATCTGTCTCCATGTCACAGAACACCTGGAACAAGAAAAAAAAGGCAATGGTTACTTGTCAGCAGACTTAGGAAGGTTCAGGTCTCTTAACACAAGACACTATTCCAGATTTCACAACCTTAAGAAATTTCTATTGCAAAAAATTATTAGTTAAGCCCTTTTTCTATTTTCCCTCTTAAATGTACACTCTTTCCATGCTTGAAGTTTGCTTACATAAAGATGCTGATGGAAGTGCAGAGTACCAAAACTGTGTGCTCTTTTCATCTCTGTAGAGAAGTATTTCTTGATTATTTTTTAAAAGACAAGTAATATACATTGTGTACTTAACATGCTTACCTCTAGATCTGGAATTCCCAAAAATTCATCAGGAGGTAGCTTGTAAACACCAGAAATTCGATAGTTCCTCTGGTAAAGTGATGAGCAGTCATAAACAGCATCTACTTGAATCAGAACCAGAAAGTGAGAATCTGAGCAGCAAGAACTCCTCTTCTGTGTTCTATCTGCTAAGTTCAGTTTGTAATACATGGAGTAATGAAGAAGGTTTTCCACAAGTCTGATGTTTTCCTGAAATGGTTTAGTTTTGAGTAGTGTATGCATTGGTAAAAGGCATTGTAACACTGGGGTTTTGTGATTTTTATTAATTTATTTATTTTATTTTTTTTAAAACCTCTGCTATGCAAAAAGACATCTCTGCTTTCTCTTCACTTGGCCACTGTGTGTGTGCTGGAAGGTGTACTTGCTGACCTCTCCTAAGTAATAAAGATTTATCCAGTGGGATGGCCAGGCCTGCTGCCAGGTGTCTGTTTTGAGTGTTTGAACAGGTTGGCCAAGTTTGTGGTTGAGGGATATTTGTTCAGCCCTTTCTGCACTGGCATCTGACAGAGGAGGTGCCTTTTAGCTGCAGTCAGTCAGTCTGTGAAAGCCTCTTTCCCTCCTGGTGCAGGAACTGACTTGAAGATGGTAAAATGCACAGCTATTCTGATGAGGATAAATGAGCTGAAGCAAGGCTTTATCCTGTCTGACAGTTTTCAAAAATGTCTCTTACCTGGGGAGCCAAGACACATCTGTCTTAAATACCTTCTGGGCCAGTTTCTGCTGTGTGTAACTGGTTTTTTCTCCAGCTTCCAAGAGATTTGTTATGGTGTAACCTTTTCTTAAGGCCTACTGTAAATAGTGATGTGTCAAATCTAACCAGGTGGAACTATTTTAGAGGAAGAATTAAGTAAATAGATTTAGAAGTTTTTCCTTAATGTTAAAAAGTATCCAAATTAAGCATTTTGGCAAACCCAGTCGAGACTGAGACAATTTAAGCTCTTTCCAGTGAATTTTATTTGATGAGAAAAGTCCACAAAGAGGACATTATCTTCTAGAAATGCCTTTACAGGTAGCTGACCTAAAAATGCACCTGCATTCCACACTTAGTACAGGCCTGTGCAATCACAGTGAGCAGTGAAATTTTCCCTCAGGGAAGAGAATGTTGAAAAATTTAACTGTGGTCTGTCTAGGCAGATATCACAGTTTGTATCTTGCACCATCTACAGCCTTGAATTGTTAAGAATTATCAGTCAAAAAATAATGGATCACTCTTTTTTTACTCTGGTTCAGAGATAGTCATAAAGATACAATTATAAATCTTTAGTAATTCCTGGAGAGCATTTCTAATTGTTTTAACAATTTCTAGTCTCCTGTCAGCACTGTGAACTCAGAGGTTATTGCTGCCAGAGCCATTCCCTTACAAAAACCACCTCCAGTTCTTTTAGGATTGGTGCTGTAGTGCTCAGAAAATGAAATATTAGACTGAATTTCTCACTGTAGAAATGCAGCACCAGTTCAATTTCTGCACTCCCTAAAACCAGACCCAGATATAGAAAGCAATTCAGACTAGTTTTGCCAGGATCATTGCCTAAGCAGCAGTACTCAGTGTGCCTGCTTGCTACCCAGGTTAGCAGGACGTGCTAGCCCTAGGAGCAGTCCTGAGGTGTGCCCTGAGAGGTGTCTGTGGGAGCCTGGTGACTCCCTCCTTACCAGCTGAGGTCTGTGTGACCGTCTGTGCTGCCTGGAGCTGCATGATGTCGATCTGGTTGTTCATTTCGGAGTACTTGCTCTCGGCGTCCATGAGGCGGGACTCCATCTGCTTGGTGCTCCCTTCCAGCTCCATCACCTGCATCACCACATTCACCCAGTCCCCCTCCTGCTTCTTGCTCAGTTCCTGCAGCATTCTGCTCAGGTTGGCTACCTGCAGCTTCAGCTCCTTGATGTCCTCGCAGCAGCCCGGCATCTTCGACTGTACATTCCCATTGATCATCCTCCTCTTGGGAGGTTTCTGCAGCAGAGCTGGGGAGATCACCACAGACACACTGACAATGCAGAGCCATGCCAGCTGAACCGTGGGTCTTGCTGGCATTTTTGCTTACAGCAACAGAAACCTTCCAGCTGACTGCAGTGGTCTGAAAGCAGCTGGGATAGGTATGAAATGTCCTGCAGCAGCCTGGTACCTTCCTTGCTTCCAGTGAAGTGAGTCTCTGAAGGTGGAGCCTGAAGAAGTGGCTTTTTTTCAGACCCCTCCTGTCAGAGTCTATGCACTTTGGAAGTCTGTCTCAAAGCATCTTATATACTATTTTTCTGTTTACCTCCACCCCTCTGAAACTATGAAGAGCTTGCTGGCCCCTCCCAGTTCATCCCTTCATATCAGGTGTTTACAGGGTGAAATTGGAAGAGGTTTCAGCCAGGAAAGGTTGGGGAGGGCAGGAGAGACTTGCCTCAGTTCTGTCTTGGAGGGGTGTAGGAGAGGGCTAGGAAATGAGGAGAATTTCCAGCAATTACTGCCTCTTGGATTGGAGCCCTGTTGGTGACTAGTTCTGGCACTTATATGACATGAGAGCATTAGAGATGCAGAATGTGAAAAGGCTGTTCAAAATGGGTGAGTTTATAGGAGTTCAAGGAAGGTAACTCCCTGAAAGGCAGCCCTGGCTGCTACAAGTCCTGCTACAACCCCAGAAGTTGTAGGGGGTAACTCTATGCTTGCAATATTTCCTTATTTAGACAATATTTTAGCAAATTAAGTAGTTAAGCATCTAATCCTCTTCTCTCTGGACACTGGGGTCTCTGCACTATTAATGTTGTAAAATCCACTGCTGTTCTTTTAGAAATGGAATATCTGAGGGTGAGATGGAATGAAATCTGCAGAATGCATAAGTAAAAACTCACTCCTCTGTTTATTCATAGTGGGCAAGTGAAAGGACATTAAGTCATGCTGAGAGTCTGTGTACAATGGACACAGGGTGGTTGTTTTTACAGGCAGTGTAATCTAACTCCAGTGCTATGGAGGCCAGTTTATTAATAGGATTTTGAGCAGAAAATTTATGGGTAATTAAAACATCCATAGTTACATAAAAAGTAGACTTTAGAGCACATCTTAAATTTTTAGACATTCATAGTATATTGGTCTAGTCTCAGCTGACTAAGATAGTAACTTCCTCTCCTCTTTTATATTTTTTAACAGTTCAGGATTTGATTACAGCAGTTTGATCTCCAAACAAAACCATTTCAGCAAAGGTGTAGCCTTTTGCAAAAGGTCTGCAGGCTTACTTCTAGATCCTTCAGGATAAGTTGTTTCTCCTCAGGCCAGCTGCTCTGTAATTGCCTAACATGTGGGTTCTTGCATCTTGCAAAATTTCTGATTATGATAATGGGCAGAAATAAGATGAATAAAGGATTAAATGCCTCATATATCTGGTCCTTGCATAAAGGCTGTGAAAGCTTCCTGATATCCAAGGAAACAAAAGAAAGCTAATCTTGCATCTCTTACAAAGGACATTAGGACAAACCCAACTGACACACACTATCCCATCTTGGCTTCTTCTGCTGATCCAAAGTGGCTGCAGGATTTCTGCTTGATTAGGAACCATTAGAAAAGCCTTGCTGACCTGACATTTGCTTTTAAAGAAATAGAAAGCACAATTGCTTGTTGGTGCAGTTTCTCTCTCTCCTCAGCTCTGATACACTTGTTGCTTGATGCTTTGTTATTGCTTCTGATTTGCAGTGGGGCTGGCTAAAAGTTTTCCTCCAAAACAGACCCACAAGAGTGTGAAGATTTTGGGAGATGAAGTCATCAAAGCCCTGCAGGAGTGGAATATGAATACAGGTGTCTCTCAAACCTGAATTTTCATAGAGGAGGAAGAGGGGATCTTTAGGAGCTGGTCAGAATTAGAGCTCTCCAAACAAGCAGTTGTCTCGTGGGTGACTGAGTGCCTGTGTGCTGTGCTCAAGAGAAAACCCCCTCAGTCTGTGGTGTCAGCTGGTGATGCCCCTGTGAGGGATTGGTGAGCTGAGATACTGCCAGAGATACAATTTGTTTAAGGCATGAAGGGTACCTCCACAGCAGACCATAGCTTCAGTCAATTTTTGTCATGGACATTCCAGAAACCTTCCATAGCAAAATTGCTTTTTATACTTCAGACCAGAAAGTGCCACTGCACACAGATGAAAGCCTGACCTTTTTGTTCTGCCTCTAATCCTGTCTGAGCCCTCTTCCAGCTGGAGCTTCTGTCATTCCCAGGGGCAAATTCTTCTCTGGCTTCCTGTGATGAGAAACATGTTTTTGTCAAAGTTGGAACAGAGAATAGGACAGGCCAGACTCTGCTTCTCTGCCCCAAAAAGCCACCCTGCTAACACCCTCATTATGTTACACAGGACTTCAGTCCTTTCTGCTGCTGCTCCCACTCACCATAACTCTCCTGTCTTGGGCAGATGTGGATGAGGGGAGCCACTTGTAAGTTCATGCTCTCCCTCTTTATAAAAATTTTGAAAGGATCTAAGATTCAGTTGAACACTCACATTACAAAACACCACAAAAAGGCCTCCAAATCCCTTTTCTAAACTGGAACATTTAATTGGAAATGAGACAGCCAGGGTTTTATTTTGGATTCAGCTTCTAATTTGTATATCCAAATGCAAGCAATCTTTCTTCTGGGTACTTTGATTTACCTGTTTTAAGAGAGAATACTTTGTTCTGTGTAAGAGGGTGACAACAGACATCTTACTCATGAAGGGAAAAGAGCACAAATCTTCCTGTCTGTCATTACTTTTGAGAAAGCATTGAAGGAGATTTGGGCAGAGATATCAGCCTTAGTGGAATTTGACTTCTTTGAGTATTTGAAAGATGGATCTTTGGCAGTTTGATAGAGAACTGAATGTGGTCACTGAGGCAGCAGTAGCTACAGGTGGTAGTCATTGCCAGGTTAGGTCAGTAGTTGGAGCTGGCAAAAGCTGTTCCACTGTTCTGTACTGTTCTGCTTGTGATTTGAATTCAGCATCCTGGTACATTTTGCAAAGAGGCAAAGTTTGGGGCATAGCTGGGGAGAAAGGAGTTCTGTGATTACTGAGTGGGTCCTGTTCTTTTCTTCCCCCAATACTGATGGAGAAATTGAGCATCATTTGGCCTGAAATCCATCACCCTATTTTTCTTCCATTATACTTTGGATGTGGAAATATAGTGGTACATGATAGCTAAAAAGACAAGATCCTAAAGTCAAGAACATGAGACAAATCCTTTTTGATTTCATTCATGATGTAGTTCTGAAGTGGTTGGGAGAGCTGAGGCTAAACATGGTTTCAATTTGTATGTGCCATATGTTTATAATGTTGGTTGATGTTTCTAAATTCAAATATATTAGTATTACTTGATTAAAACCAGTTATCTCCTGTCCCTGGAGGGGCAGATTAAATGAGAGGTGAGTTTAAATGATTGCTTTCTCTGGGAAGCTGTTCTGGCAGGTGTACACAAAGCTGAGACAAGAAGAAAAGCTCAGTGCCCTGTGGCTATTTATTTGGTAGCCATTCATTGCAAACCCCTTAATGTGCATCTGGCAAATGCTTAGAATCTGGCATTCCTGGTGCTTGCTGAGGTGGCAAAGGCTCTGACAGCTCTCATCGTGGAGCCACACTGTGCTGGAGCTCTGATAAACTGCTTTTCCCTCCCAGGAAGTGTGAAACTGTTCACCTTTGGCTTTGGAGATGCTCCTAAATGCTCCAACATTCACTCTGCTACAGCTTTATGGTCAGAATTGTGTTGTAAATCTCTGAAATTATATGGGACAGGTGGAACAGGGAAGAGGGCTCGATGAGAAACAAAACACTGCTACTTCCTGCTGTCATTTGTGATTTCTTTTTTATTTAAGGCATCCCCTGTTTGCATAACCAATACACAAAGCCTGACTCTGTGGTTCACCTTTTTTGCTAAATATCTTGTTTAGCAATTCTTTTCTTCTCTGCTTTCTGGTTAATAAAAAATAGATGATACAAAACCTTCTGCAGCCCAAGCAGCAGGGCTGGCTAAGAAATTTATTGTAACATTTCTCACTGATTTTTCTTTCAAAGCTGATGAATGTTTTTAGTTGATTTGAAAGCATTTATATCAAGATTAGGAATTTGGCCAGTTTTGATGCCTGTGAGCAATGTGGTGTCTCCTTATTGGAAGCTGAAGGGGCTGCTGTGGCCTGGAAGCACTCAACCATCACAACACTTTATTGAAAACAGTTCTTTCCTGGTATCAGTTTCTCAAACATATTTATTCTCTTAATGAGAATAATTTTTAGGGGCATGATGGACATGCATTGGTTTTCTGGGTTGTTTTGGGAACTGTGGGTTGTTTTCTGAGGTTTCTTGAGTCAAGGACTGGGGAATGCCTGAACACAAATAAATGATAGAATTGGGAAAAATGGCCAACAAAGCCAATTCCTTTTGCCAGAGGATTATCTGTTCCCCCAAGTCTCCACAAAGTAGCAGTGCCTTCCAAATCCAGAAGCAGCTCTCAGCACTTCTTCAGAAGAAAAGGCAAGCTTGGCTGAGGCTGGTAAAATCTGTCATATAGAGAATCTTTTAAAACAAACTTGAGGAGACTGAAAAAAAAAAGAGTTTGTCTTCTTGTCTAGACTCTGCATACAAGCTGCTTTATTGCAAAAATAAAGTTTCTCTGTTATGTTTTTGGATGCATTCTGGCAGTAGGAAATGTGTGTGTTCCCTCATGGATAAGTTTGGGACTGCTTGAAAAGGCTCTATTAAAATAAAGGGTTTTCTTGTTATAATTTTTATGAGGAGATGGAGAAAGTCTGGTTGCTTCTGAGTTCTTGAAAATTTAATGTATCTTGAGTGACAGAGAATATTGTCAATATTAAAGAAGACTGGAAAGCTCCCAGTATAAAAGAGGACATTTCTAGTAAATGTATTACACATTTATGCCTTGGGTTTGTGCAAGAGAAAACTCCATCATTTGACTTCTCACTGAAAAAAGTAAAGTTGTTTTTGATTCCCAGTGCATGTCTGGTTTCTATTTAAATAACCTTTAAATATACAAGAAATAAGAGTATCTTTCTCTAAAATATTGTTCTTTTTTGTGATTCTATCTCAGTGTACAGGTAAAACCTACAGTTTTGATATCTTATGTAGCCTTTCACTACTAATAAAATTTGAATATTTAATATTTTTGACCAGGATTTTTATATTAGGGAGTTTGCCAAGGGTAGTCACTTTTTGTAGGGATAGTGTGACATAGCAGTTGGAAAATAGTTTTCATCAGAAGACTTATTTACATTTTAATATCCCCACTTGTCATGATCCAGTGCTACAAATAGGTCAGGGTTGGACATTATTCTGGCTACAGTACAGATACTGTTTAATAAAGGGGAAAATTTAAATTATGTTGTTCTGCATAATCTAATTATGCAGTGAGCCCAGATGGGCTGAACTCATGCCAAACTTTATTGATAAGAATTTGTTTTGCAACTGATTTATACTCATTTAGAGGGAAAGTCTAAGGATCTTCTGTTGTTTTGTTGTTTTTTCTAATCACTTTGTTTGTTGAATAAAATGTGAAATTAGTGCATTAGTTCCAAGTATATAAAAGTCTGGTTGATATGACTTAGGAAATCTTGTTATTTCTGTGGTCTCCCACTTGCAAACATAGGACAGCTCTGTTTAGAAATAGCTTCAGAATATTTTAGGTAAGTATTGAAAACACATAATATTTTGAAATCTTTTCCTTGAGCATTAGTCCTAGAAGGCTCTGCCAGCCCAGAGCAGGCAGGAGAGCTGAACACTTGGGCCTTTCCTGAGCAATGAGATGTAACCTGTGACCTCCTAAACCTATACCTAAAAACTTTTACAATGTTCTAAATGCCCTAAAAATGTTCTTTTATGCCCTTCTGTCAAGCTTTCAAGTAGGAGATAATGGTGGGGGTTTTTCTAGCATTTTAACAAAAGTGAACTGGTAAATATGTTTTTCCCTCAGTGGATATGGAGAACTGATCTTTTCCTTTAATATTAAACTTAACAGTATTCTGAACTAGGAATAATTGCAGGGACATCTGCCAGTAAGCAAAGATTTAAGTTACTGTCTGGCAAGTTAGCCAACAGCATTGGCTCTCAGATCTCCAGAGATGTTTTCCCACCTCCTCCTTTAATTCAGAGAAATTTTCTAATTATCTTTTTTCAGATACAGGGAGAAATCCACCCCTTGATTCTAAACCAGTAACCTGCTCTGATTTCCAGCAGCAACACTGTGGCTGAAAAACCCTGGCACCTCTGCCTGGCTGGAATATCAGCCCTCAGGGCCTTTCCTGAGTGCCTGGATGCTTTTCTGCAGTGTTTTTGTTTCTGTTCAGTCTCCAGCCTGGTGGAACACAGCTCTGTAGTGCTTTTAAGGGTGTTATGACATTTAGGAGGATTCTGTCTGAGCAGAGGCTCCTCAGGTCTGCAGGGAGAGGAGCAGTGCTTCCATGGAAGGAAGGCAAAAGGGAAGGAAAGCACAGAATTGTATTTTCTAAATGTGTGTTTTGAATGTACCAGTATGTACATACTAAAATAGTACATGCACAAAATGGGCTGGGAGCAGGGAGCCACATTTACTGTTTTGCAGTCCTAAGCACAGGGAAAAGCAGCTGCCAGGAGAAGCTTATCCCAGTCCACAAAATCACTTTTCATTGCTCTCTGTGTTCTAGATCATTTGTTACAGGAGAGTAATTTATGATTATTAGCAACTACTGCTGTGTATTCTTGTAAATCAAAGTCTTTCTCCTTTCCCTCCCCCTCTTTTCCTTCCCTTTGCTTAAATCTAACCATAAATAGATTTGAGACACTTAATTCTGCTTTGGACAGACAAGAAAGTAAGAAACAAAAGGAGTAGTGGAGTGCACCAGGGAGTGGCAGAAGAGCAGTGCTAATTGTTGGATAGTAAAAGATAATTGTCAATTTTGTCAGGAAGTGTTGTCAGGAAGATAACTTGGAAGAAATTAATTGTCTGACATGCTGGAAGTGATGTCTGCCAGTGGCTCTTTAAATCATCAGGGTATGAAATGTGTCAGCCATTTATCACTTTTCTGAGACTGCTGCCAAGCTTTCCCTTGGGAAGGTGGCTGGGTTTAGTGAGATCTTTGCCTGTCTTGTTAAAAACATTGTATGGGTCTGTTTCAAGTGCTTCCCACTGTTGGGTGCCAATCATCTTGGACTGTGATTATGGTGTATTCTTAGTCTGGCTAAATCTGATTTTAGCTCCACCAGTCTGAAGTCCAAAAGCATTTTACCTGACCTTCACAGGTATCCAGAGTATGTCCAGAAGCTTGATTCTTTACTTGTCAGGAGAGGAGGCTTCCAGAGACACAAGAAATGTAGCATTCACTTGAAAAATTTCCCCTTTTTTGTCTGTCTGTATTCCCTTTAATACTTAAGATTTGCTTGTCTCTTACTGATCCCCTGCCCTCTTACAAGGGAGAAATCATGCAACTATTCTGATGCTGGCAGGCAATAAAGAGCATTTCTGAGAGCTGCCTGTGTCTGTTCCTGTTCAAAGACCCCTGAAAGTCTCTTTGCACTGCTCTCTGTTGCCATGTTTTGATTTGTTAATAATGCTCTTTCCATTCCAAACATTAACCAATGTAAATATGGGGCTGTAGGAAGTGTTGTAGGTGCTCAGGTGTTGTGATGTTGCTTTGACCAATTTGAATGTCTAGTTCTCCATTGTCAGTAAGGAAAGAGGAAGGGCAATGAATCAGAGGCTGTTCATAAATGAGCTTTATAAAATAGCAGAAGCTTAATAAAAAGTTAATTTCCTCATTAAATTGGGGTTTAGGAGTAGTCCTACTCACTGAGTACCCCATTTCTGATAGTAAAATGAGAAAAACAAGGTGAAATAGAAATTATT
Organism: Notiomystis cincta; assembly: GCA_013398075.1. Taxonomy (NCBI): domain Eukaryota; kingdom Metazoa; phylum Chordata; class Aves; order Passeriformes; family Notiomystidae; genus Notiomystis; species Notiomystis cincta. The sequence continues at coordinate 51,116 of VZRX01009168.1, read as the reverse complement.
TAAGAGAATAACTGTAGATCATGAACTAGAGAATCAGATTCAAGAGTAGCCTATTGCCTTGTGCTTCATAAAATTCAGCTGGCCTTGCAAAGCAAGTGCCTCCCTGGTACAGACTGAGGATTGGTTGTGATGGCAGCAGTTTCTGGCATGTTCTTGAAAAACAGCAAAAGAAAAGCACCAGTGCTGGTTAGTCCCAATGCAGAGGCTTTGTATGAAATGTGGAACTGAAATTAGAATTGCACACTTTTTATGGAATTTCCTGGTGACATTTGTCAGCTGTTTTAATGATCTAGACTGTTTCCTGCATCCTTAAAACCTCTTCTCTGATTTTTAAAGGAGTTGGTGGTCTGTTCAAGAGAATGAGGAGGGAAAAAGTTTGTTCTGTAAAGCTCTTAAGTGCACCTGTTTGAAAAATCACGCTGTTACAGTTATTGGCAACTGATCTTCTCAGCAGGCTGTTACTTGGAATTGATAATCATATACCATCTTATTTTTTGTAACAAGTCTTGAAACTGTGCAGAGAACATGTGTGCACCTATTGTTTTGAAAATATGTAGTCATGGTGTGACTTATGTAGTTTAATTGTTCATGTGGAAGTCTAAATAAAAAGAGTATTCCTTTGGTATTTCTAAATGATAGAGCTTATTTAAAAGTTTCTACCAACCCCTAATCTGCCAGCTGTGTTAAATCTTCTTTCTTTTCCTGCCTTTCCAGCATTAACAATAAACTCCAACAGCCAGAAGCAGCTGCTGGGGTGCTGGAATATGCCATGAAGCACTTTGGGGAGCTGGTGAGTCCTGCTGGATAATTCTCTTCTTCATGTCTTACGTTTTTATGGCTTCTGTAGTGAGTTTTTTGGTGGTGGTGGTGTGTTTTCTCAATCAATGACCTCGAGGTTCTGTGCCTGCTTATAATATTTCATTGTTCATAAAGAACAGCCTTGCTGTCTACAGGGATGTCCAGTGGGCACTTTGCAGCAAGTGCTGGGTACAGGGAGGGCTTCAAGAACCTGATTTGGAGGAGAATTCTGCAGCTGCTGTTGTTACTAAGTGCAGCTGTGAGCAACCAGCAACTTGACAACTAAGTCCTTTTATTTAGGATAAGCTGGGAAGGGAGGGAGGAAGTTCCTGTTCTAAGCTTGAGGGATTTGAGAAACTGCATCAGCAGCTTCCAGGTAAGGATTTAATGGAAGTTAACCTCTAGTCTCTCTCAAAAGTGTTCACAGGTATTATTTAGAATAGCAAGTTAACCAGTCCCTTACAATTTAGACTGCTCACCAAAATCAAATAACTCCATTTTCTATTTCTCAGAATGATGGACCTTTTATTCTTTCTTCTCATTTTATGAGTCATTTAATTTGTTTTCAAGGACCAAACCACCTATACTCTCCTGAGAGTTCTGCTGGTAAAAAGATGATTTTGCAGTGGTAATTGTCCCAGTGTTTTAGGATGATTAGGAAAAGGAAGGCAGCCATGGAAGCACAGTAGACCAGCTTCTTTAAGTAATAACCACTAGAAAGTGGGAACCAGGTATAAGCACAAAATAGTGGAAATCCTCTAATGTAGGATTATGTATGGTTTTGACCTAGACTGGAAAATAAGTCCTTTCTGGGAGAAGTACAGGCTTCAGAACATCTTTGCAGCTTGTTATAGTTCTTTGAATGGATTAAGCAGAGTTCTGCATTACCTAATTCTGACCTCACTCCTTAGCAGCAATATAGTTCTAGCAGTAAATGTAGTTCAAAGCACAGGGTTGGCCAGAATTGGCATTGAAAAGAAATTAAGAGGAGCTGTGAGCTTTACTTTCAGGGACTTCATTGAAGTATGACTTAGCTGAGAAGTTAAAAGGGCTAAGTGGAAGACCTGGCATGCAAAGCATGGTTTATAGTGGCCCTGCCCATAGGTCTGGGAAAAGAATCTGCTCTATGTCAAGACATGAGCTGCCAAAGACTGAGCAGAAAAACACTGGCAGAGAAAAGTATGGAAATATATTAAGGCATTTTATTTCTTGAAAATGAGAAACAAAATCTAGAAAGAAAGACTGAGGAAAAGTGTTTAGCTGATAAGGATCACTGCTTGGCTAACTTTTAATGGCTTTGTTACAAACCATTGCCTTCCCCTGTGAAGGGGGTGATTGGGCCCCAGCTTCATTCTGCCTTGCTGTATTAAGTAATTGCCTAGCAGTAGCCAGATGCAGAGTTTGGGCTTTTTTTCTAGTTAGTCATTCCATTCCTGAATGCAGGGCTGTTTTTCTTGTTTGAATGCAGGTATGTGCAGCAATGGGAAGTGGAATATGTTACAGATTTACCCTTTTTCCTATTCCACTCCCTCCACCTCTCCAGAAAGAAAAGCACTGGCTGCTGAGCTGGTATTTCAGTGGCACTGAGTAAGGGAGTGATGTTGGATTAATCCCTCTGGTAAACTTGAGTTCATTTCTGAGCAGGTGGAGCAATGCCAGGATTCCAGTTTTCACAGCTCAAGGCTCTTCTCTGTATCACAGAAATCCATGAGGATATTTAAAATGAAAAAAGGGTGAAGTGACCAGCACAGATACAGAATTTTTTAGGAAAACCTGTGATAGTTAATATAGAATGATCAATGTTAATCATGTTTATTTTTACTTTTTTTCTCCCTTTGTTTAGGAAATTCAAGCTACCTGGTATGAAAAGCTTCATGAATGGGAAGATGCTCTGGTGGCCTATGACAAGAAGATGGACACAAACAAAGATGATCCTGAGCTGATGCTGGGGCGGATGCGTTGCTTGGAAGCCCTTGGTGAATGGTAAGAGGGGAATGCCTGAAGACTGAAAAAAATTATGTCTGTTGTTCTCTGGATGCTGTCATTCAGGTGCAAATTTTTTGCCTGAATTCCTATTTGCTCCTGCTTACTTTGAGTATTTGTGTGGCATCTCACTTTGTTCATTGAGGTCAGAATTGGTAATTACATCTCTAAGCCTTTTGGGACTGGGCATCTGGTGAGTCGAGGTCTCTCTGGAAGAGAATCTGCAATCTTGTAATCAGGCCAACCCCATTTATAACAGAGAAAAACACTGTAAATAGAGGAAACAGTAACTGAGCAGAACTTGTCAGAGACAGTCATAAAAGGAGCTCATTGTGACCCTCCTTTTTAAACTGATTAAAACATGAGAGATTTCTGTGTTTATTCAGTGTCAGACCTGCGCCTTGTAGAAGGATGAGGTTTTCCTTAATAGCCTTTTTCAGCATTTAAGCATTGTCTTTGTGAACATTTAATGTTTCAAGTTTTGTGTCAAATCTCTGTTGTCAACACATAACTGATTTGAGTCAGTGCTTGTGAGAGGGTGAGCTGGTGACTTACAGCTTGCTGCTTAACTGGGGGCTTCTGTTTTTTCTCTCTGTTAGTTCCAAGAAGATAATTGGAGAAGGCACCCTGTTCACTGTGGCATGCACTTGTACCCAGGGGCAGGTGTGGGTTCATCCAGGTTCTGCCTTTCCTCTGAACTTTGCATTTCAGGAGCTCCCTCCTGATGGGTCCTGATGTGAACCCAGGGGATGGTACCACAGTAAGGAGATTCCTCTTCACTAAAGTCATTTTACTGCTAGAAACAGAATAGGTTAGAGAAACCTAATTAGGTTTGAGAAACCTAATTCTGGCAGCATTTTCCTGCCATTTTTGTTTCTAACTGAGGATGAGACATATAGGGTGTAGCTCTTCCAGTAGGGAAAATAGATCCTCTTGCTGAGCATTCCTCAATCAGCTTTTATACAAGTAGGCAGTTCTTCCAGGGATTTGAAGAATTTTTCCCTCCTGCAGGATGTATATTTGTGTTAAGTGTCTTTTCTGAACCTCCTACTTATTAATGCATCAGCAACAAATCTATGGAACAACAAAAGGACAATTTTTTTCTGTTGGAGTGAGATGTCATGGATCTATTGATAGTCTGTAGAGATAAGAGCAATCAGAGTCTCCAAGTTCTCTTATGGAACTGGGCTCCTACTCTGTGCAAATGTTTCTACAACTCAGAAGTGCTTTTGCAGAGTGCTGTCTGCTGCCTTGCAGCTGACTCGAGAGATGCCATCCTGAGGCTGAGGATTCCATAGTTGGGCTGCTGATACTCTTCAGGAGTGGTCAACTTGACTGTTTGTGCTGCTGGAGTCTGCTTGACAGGATAAGGCAGATAATCTAGAATTATATTATGCAGCATCATTGTTTCAGTACTCTGCTGTGATATTTTGAGAGTACAGCCAAAACATTCTTAGCCATTTGTCTCCTCAGGTAGTGACTCCTGTAGGACCCATAGTGCTTTATCAGCATCTGTGAGGTCCTCATTTATCTCTGTTGCTAGGTTTGGCTTGGTTTTTCAGTTGCTTTGGGGATTTTTTTCCCTCCTGGGCCATTAAGCTGTCAGAATGACTCTCTCATCTGTGGCAGCCCATTGGTTCAGTTTGACTAACTCATCTTCTTTCTGGGAGGGGAGAGCATGACACCAGGGAAGGCGAGTTGTTCTCCCTCACAGTTGGCAGCTGTTTCACTGCTACAGAATACCCAGCCTGAGAAATCCTGGAACTGCAACACCCAGGGTAATTGGTTTGATTAGTGGAGCATCCACAGTTGATTTGAAAGAAATAATATAAAAAATCCTGATGCTTCCTCTCCGCTGGAGATGAAAGATTCAGATGCCCTCTGAGATCTTGCCATGACAAGCCTTCATATGAGGTTACAGCAACATTGATTCTGCAGTCTTTGTCTTCAGATTTGAAGTGTTAATTCAGAATATTTGGTGGTAGGAGCTATGTCCAAGCTATTCAGATCATATGTTTCTTCTACTGACACTTGTAAAAATTTTAAGCATCTTTTTTTGGTGGTGGTTTGTTTGTTTTCTTGAGGCTTTTTTCTGTATTTATAGACTGGCATTATCCAGTCCAATTTGTAAAGAAGCATTAACAGCTGCTGAGGAACAAATGCCAACTTCTCTTTGGATGTGTATTTTCAAAACATAGTGTGCCTTAAAATTATTTTCTAATAACAGGATATTTGTCATCAGATTAGCATGGTTGGGTTCACCAGGGGAGTCAAATCCTATCCTCCACTCAGTATAAAAAGAACGATGGGGCTGGCTGTTGTCTTATCAGTGGGAAGTGGTTGTTTAATGAGGCAGAATTCTTGGAAGAGGCTTTTTTGCTGATCAGAAATCGTGGATTCTTCTTAGGGGTCAGCTCCACCAGCAATGCTGTGAAAAGTGGACCCAGGTGAATGATGAAACTCAAGCTAAGATGGCCAGGATGGCTGCTGCTGCTGCTTGGGGTCTAGGTAATGTATCCTCCTGTGCTGGGCTGTGGCAGCCCATGAGGTGCAAGCACAGATAGTTTAAACTTAATTGAGAACTCCAGAGTACAGGAAAGAGGAACCACATTATTTACACTGGGAAATGCAGTAAGTGTCAGTCCATATTGAAGTCCTTTGGGAAAGCTGCATTTGCATCAAGTCTCCCACTATGTAACAGAGTGGTCTGAGCAGGTGATCAGTTGCTTAAATGCTTCCTTTTGCTTGGCTTTGTACTGAGCAGAGCTCAGGCTGGAAATGAGATAAAAAGACTTTCTCAGATTTGTGGCAGACTCTTATTTACAACAAGAATAGTATCTGCTGAGCATTTTAGAGGTTGTGTCTGCTGAGCAGACAATCTTAAGTGGAATAAATCTATAGTGGTCCAAATGTCCATTTATGTTGTTAGCAAGATATTTGCTAGAGAAGCTTATGCATCATTTGCTCTCTGCCAGCCTTTGCTGAGAAAAATTCATCTTTTACTTTGTAGGGCATTAATTCATTCAAATGTTCTAAAAGTGTCAGAATTTGAATTGTTTCATCACAAAGAATGAAAGAACCTTTTCCATAAGGATAACAATTTGTCTAGAAGAAAATGCCTATGTTTTTCTTGTCTGTAACTATGTTTATGTTTATAATAGTGTCCCTGCCAAAAACAAGCTGTGGGAGAGCTGACTTAAATGCAGAAGTGCCACACAGCACTCAGGCCTAGGCTCTGCTATCTAAATGCTACATCATAGTTCTGATCTGTTCCCACATTGCAGAGAACTGTTGTGTTACTGAGGATATCTGTGTCTCTGCAGGTCAGTGGGACAGCATGGAAGAATACACCTGCATGATCCCCAGGGACACCCATGATGGTGCTTTCTACAGGGCTGTACTGGCACTCCATCAGGACCTTTTCTCACTGGCTCAGCAAGTAATTATCCTCCTTGCTGGTATCCCAAAACCTGGTTCAGGTGTTCTAGGCTATGGAGTTTCATGGAAAGCAGTTGGCTATAACCTGTGAATTGCCCAGTGATGTTTTTCCATGGATGTATTAGACCTGGGTGATAGATCTTACCCTGTATTTCCAGAAACACAGCAGTGAGTGTATGTACAGATTGTAGTGGTCCAGTGCTGCAGAACATAAGAATGCCTTAGTCATTTTTTGGCTTTTTTTACTCCTGTGCCTCTTTTGTAGACAAGCAGGGCACAGGGATTATCTCAGCAAAGGTTCTGTTCTATAAGGCATTGATTGTAAATTGCCAGGAATTCTTGAGACACCTGTAGGATTCCTGATGGATCTTTTTGTGCTGTCTCTTACAGCTTTTTCAGTGAAGTGCTCATATATATCACGTACAATAATCTTAATTTCTCTGGTAATACTGGTAAATCTCAAATCTTCGATTGAGATACCCAAGCAAGGAATGAGTCTGTTAAACAGAGCTGTATTGGTAATGCTTGTTTGTCACAGAGGAGATTTGCAGAGCAGCTCTGTAGATGTGAAATGTGTTGTTTACTTTCCAAGGAAGCTCAAGGCCCATTTCTCAGAATTCTGTGCTGGCTTGCCAGCTTAGATAAAGGAGTAATTCAATCTGTGCTGTCAAAACCCGTACATAGATTTTTGGATGATGTGCACAGTAAAATTAACCAGGCATTCAAAAGGGTAGAGTTTGTGATTAACCTTTAACATTTTGAACAGGAAAAGCTATAGGTGAGAGATTATATAATGACTAGAACTAGAGCAGGATTTATTTCATGCTTGAATAGCCTGTCCTAGTTGGAGGATGAGAAATGGAATTTGCTGTCCTGTAAAATTCATAAAATCCTGTTGGGTTATGTAAAACAGTGAAAACTATTTTCTTTCATTACATGGTATCAAGAGACATTTCTTGAGGCTCTTTTTTGTAACCAACTCTCTTGCACTGAAATGTGAACTTTTCCTCTACAAATGTTGTTAATGATGATCTCTACAATCACAGTAAGATTAGAAATACTGCAAACTTTGATTCTGTAGGAAGACAAACTTCAAACTGTACAGGTGATGAATGAAGCTCCCTTGACTTCCATTACATATGCCCTGGACACTGTTTTCCTGTCAAATCTTTCTATTGATAAGATCCTTTCCTGATTCTTTTTGGAGAGTGGGAACAATGCCCTGAGATGGAACAGCTCAGCTTCAACAGTTGACTCTAGAGAAAACACACACTACCTTTGCCCCAATATCTTGTTCTGTTTCAGTGCATTGACAAAGCCAGAGACCTGCTGGATGCTGAGCTGACTGCCATGGCAGGGGAGAGTTACAGTCGAGCCTATGGGGTAAGTGTGGCTCTCAGCCTTCATTCCCTTCACTGCTGCTTCAGACTGTCTCTGAAAGTTGCATAAAACTTCAGAGTAGTGCAGGTCTCAAACATAAGACCTGTGTAGGCCCACAAGCTGACTTTTTCAGATAAGAAATACAACTTTGCAGGAGCAGCTTTGGGACAAACTAAAAGTGAAGTGAGCTCCACCCCCTCAAAACAACTAAGAATTAACATTTAGGGAGCTCAAATCAGCAAGTCACCTTGGTACTACTGTATAGCAGTTGGTCCTTTATCTGTGGGGCAGCCTATGTACTTAAGATTTTGATGCCAAAATACTGTTCCTTAATTACAGATTTGTTCTGTAGTGATTGGGATGGAATGTGATTTTCTCCTTCAGGCTATGGTATCCTGCCAGATGCTGTCAGAGCTGGAAGAGGTTATCCAGTATAAACTTGTTCCAGAACGCCGTGAGATCATCCGTCAGATCTGGTGGGAAAGACTGCAGGTACAGCCATGTGAAGGTCAAGGATGGAGGTGCTGATGGGCTGGCATGAGCAGCTTCCTTTTGAGTCAGTGTGGTGGCTCAGCAAGTCTTTCCATGTCTCTTTCCATCCCAGTAACATCCATGCTCACATGACTGCGTGTTCCATCTCCTTTGTGCTTTTCCTGGTTGCCTGGGGTTTTGGGTTGGGCTGGGTTTTTTTTCAGGTTAATATTCCTGAGGTCTCTACTCATAGGACAATTTAAAAGGGTGAACTAAGCCTTGAAACAGATGTGTACAGAAGAGAGACACTGGTAACATCCCCAAGGCTGCTTATGTCAATATTGGATTAGAGTGGGAAATACTGGTTTGGATCAGGATAGGTTGAGCTTTTTACCTGGCTGGCTGCATTTTAAGAAGTGAATTCTCTCCAAATTTTGGAAAACTGATCAGAGAATTCACATGCTTGTAAATTAAAAGATTATCTTGTTCCTTTTGGACCTCTTACAAGAACATTTCCATCTGATTGGTAAATTTAGGGACATGGCTTAGTGGTAGAATTGGCATTGTGAGGTTTATGGTTGGACTTGATAATCATAAAGGTCTTTTCCAATCTAAATGATGCCATGATTAACCTTGGCCTTTCCAAAGAGACCTTTAGCAATGTTGATTTTCCTGTATTGAAAGAGAAGTTTGTGCTTTTCTTACTCTAAACATCAAAAATCCAAAGCACCTCTGAAAATTTAAATCAGACAAATGTTTGACACAATTTCCTTACAAGAGACATCCCTACAGTGAAGGTGAATATCCTCAGGTGCAGTAGTACATAGAGGAGTACTGTTTAAAGAGGTGATTCCTGCAAGAAAAGGGGATAAAAGAAAAAAAAAGGGCATAACTAAGGTGAAATGCTGCCTGGAGGAAGAACTTTTCCCTGTGCAGAATTCTTCATTGGCACTGCTATAATCTGTCACCTTATGAAAGCCTGCTATATATTTTTTAGCTGTTTGGGAAACTGTGACAAAGCTTTTAGTCTCCCATCTGCATTCCTGTCCGGAAAAGCTCAGGACCATTCCACTGGGGTAGAGAAACTGAAGTGGCAGTAATGTAATGTCTGAACACAGCTTTTTATAGTCCTGAAAGCAGTACATACAGTTCTTGAATGTTTTATAGCTGGTTTTTAATAATTTTTAAATGCCTATTGAAAGAAGTTTACTTGGGTGCTAGGGAACAAGCTTTGCCTAACTTTCCAGTCCTCAATTTGGGGGAAAAAGAAAAAGGGAAAGACTAACTTCTTTGGTGCTAAGGTCCCTGCTGCCATTGGAAAATCTTTTGTTTACCTCAAAACCAAGCAGTCTCTGGCTGAATGGAAACTTTGGAGCATCACTGTTACCCTGTACTTGGCCACTGTACCAAGCACCATGGATTTGGATGTTATGGTCCCTTCCACAATCCTACTTCTCTGTAGTGTCCTTGAATGTTTGAAATACAGATTCATCCTGCTCTCACAGTGTTGTGATCCCATCAGACACACAAGATACCAGACAATGCTTGCACAAGCAGCACAGCAGTTGGAGCTGCAGTTTCTGGCAGAAAACCAGTTTAGAGGTGTGAGCATCAAAAAGCAATACATGCAAGGAAAAGAAAAAGGGCAATAACAAAAATATCTTTGCAACCATTTGGTTTTCTACCATCTCCATGTTGAGATTTAAACCAAAAATAGTTGGAGAAGGCACTTTGGAAGGCACTGTGACTCTGGAATTGTTTGAAGAGTGTTCCTGATTCTTGGCTCCATTTCAGCTTTAGGAGCTTTTCTCCTTTTTCCATTAGAGGATATTGTTAGACTGCAAGCAGTGAGCTGCCTGCAGATTGTGAGAGTCAGGGACTGAACCTTCTTCACACACTGCAGTGTTAAAGAAATAGACAGTTCCTAATGTCAGTCTGCTGTGAATTAGGGGCACAGAAGTCTTTATCTTGATGGAAGTCCCTTCAGAGTCTGAATCAAGGCTCTGTGCAGTACACTGGAGACAAACACTAACAAGTTCTCCCTTCTTTTCCCTGCCAGGGCTGTCAGCGAATCGTGGAAGACTGGCAAAGAATATTGATGGTCCGATCTCTTGTTGTGAATCCTCATGAGGACATGAGAACTTGGCTCAAGTATGCCAGCTTGTGTGGCAAGAGTGGGAGGCTGGTGAGCATTGTCAGGCTCTGTCCTCTTCAGCAGGTTTTCAGACAGCTGTCTTTGCTGTGCTGCTTCAACCTTGAGCAGTCCTAAATGTTTTCATTGCCCAAGTGGGATGGGCTCTCCTCTGAGGAAGAAGCTAGTCAGAAATTGTTGAAATGCCAAAATTGTAACCAGCATAAACCATGCTTGTAGCCAAGGTTATTTTTGTGGGACTGGTATAATACCTGAGAGCCCCTGGGCCAATTTTTTATTGCATGCTATAATGGGAAGTTTTTATGCAGCTCTGGAGATTATTAATAGTAGCTCTCTCTGCTAGAGCAGAGAGTCAAATCTAGAATGTGACATTACTGTTGAACATTCCAGTCCTGTTTTAACATTCACCACAAAATTTATCACCAAATACTTGAAACAGAGACTTTACACTTTGTTCTGGCTTCTGAAATGAAAATCCAATGCTCTGATCCAAAGAAAGACATATGGTTTATCATGTAGTAATCTTATGAGTCCAGGGAGTCTGCTGTGTCTATGTTGTATCTGCAGGGTCAGTGCTGTATCTGTACTTTTTTAATGTTGGGCAATTCTGAACCAATATGAGCTGGAGGTAACAATGAACTTGGTTTAACCTGTTTTTTGTCTTTGCCACTTTCTCTAGGCTTTGGCCCACAAGACCCTGGTCCTGCTCTTGGGAGTAGATCCATCTCGACAGCTGGATCACCCCCTGCCTACAGTCCACCCCCAAGTGACTTATGCATACATGAAGCACATGTGGAAGAGTGCCCGTAAGGTACAGGAGAACACAGGGCTGTGTTCCACTGCTCAGGTTTTGTGCATTAGCTCTTCATGTTCCCACAGAACAAAGGCAAGGCTGCAGGTTTTCCTTTTGCTCCCTTTAAAGAGAGAACTGATTCCTTTCCTTATTGTTACTCAGATCATTAGCTTTTTTTTTTCCTCTAAAACTCTGTAAGGCAGAGAAAACCTGGCCCTAATTTTATTTCATACATGGAAGGATTATTTTTGCTAAACCAGTAGCTGGTACCCAAAGGATGCAGCCAAGATTAATGGTCAACAGTAGCTCTTTTGTCCTTTGTAGGTTTGCTACTTGACTTTTCATCCACTGTTGTGATTGCCAGGTCTCTACACTGTACCTGTGGTTAGGGTTACATGCTGAAAGAGGGAAATAAGGGGGGTTTATTACCAGTTTTAGAAGTGTCCTGAACAGTTTGCACTTAGCTGCTGAGCAGAACTGATATTTACTAAAGAGATTATTGGAAATTTCTAACTGAAAAATACATGAAGTTTTGTCATGGGAACAATTTGGCTCCAGAGAGCCCAGGGTGAATGTTTTTGACATTGCAACATAGGGAGAATTTACATAATCAAATCCAATAAGCTTCAGACTGGGTAAGTTATCTTTTTTTTAATACACATTAAAGCCTCCATTTATCCTCATATTCTGCCACATCTTCTTTATTTTTTCTGCCTTTGGGATTGCCAGCACTGGAGCAGAGCCATTGCTGTGGGAACATTGCCACAACCTGACCTCTGTTTGAATTAGAAAGGCAGAAGGAGCTGTTGCTGAGACCCTGTTCTGTTGGCTCTGTAAAAGAGTGAAATTGCCTCTTACCCTCTTCAGTAAATGACCACAGAAGTGTGTGGGGTCTGTGCCTGCCTGTGAGGGAAACTTTGTTTTGCAGTGTTTGATTTGTGATCAAGAAATAGATGGACATGGTACAGGACACTGGTGCAGTGAAAGAAAGCAGAATGAGAAAAGGCACAAAGATTAAGGGGGTGGGAGAACACGTCTAAAATTAACTGATGCAAAAATAGGTGGAGCCCATGAAGATGGGGGAAAACTGATACCAAAATAGATAAATAATACATAGTTACACCTGGTGCTGTGTGTAGTTTTATGCAACAGTGTGTGTTCATTTGATTTGGTATCCTAAGTAATGAGCTGCTGATGGAGGCTGGTGGGAAATGACCATTTTTTCCAGCTCAGCAGTTCTTTGTTGACCTAAAATGTTTTCAGTGCTGCCATTTCGGCACTTGCCAAATCCAGCAGGAATAAAGCTGGCATCTAGAAGGAAACCAGCCATACCCCACTTGCAGAGGTCCACAAAAATGGATAAGTAAACCCTATTACATTTCTTCTAACAAGGACCTTTGCCAGCAGCTGCATTCTAAGCCATATCCCATAAAAGGTTTCATACAAACTCAGGAATTCAGTTGTTCTGGAAAACTTACTGCTTTCAGTCTTAAGTGCTCTGTCTGTCAGTTTATGGCAATCAGTTTTCAAGTATTGATGGAAACTGAAGAGCAGACTGTTGGGTGTGTCTAGATATGAGAGGGCCACATAATAAAAAGTTAACATTCTGTACTGATACTGTTTGCCAATATATTTTGTCTATTTTTAATGCATGTCTAGCATAACTATTTATAAGATTGTTATTTACACACACACACCCCCCAGTCCCTTCTCTCTAGGTAACCAGCTATGGAATGCACCACATTAATGTTAAGAGTGTGATCCTTCCTTTTATTTCACCCTGGGTTAATACACTTTTTCCTCACCACTGAATTGTGCACACTGCCATTTGAACAGGATTGATGAGGCATTTGAGCTCAGGTGGTTTTTGTCTCTAACACAGCTCATTCCTATAGATGAACAGAAGTCAATTAGGCTTCTAACAGCATATTCTGCAGTTCCTAACCTGAAATGACCTTGCAGATTGCAGCAGCTTCCTTCTTAATTCTGTCCAGTGAAGCGTGCATACTTTTTTTCTTAAATCTTTAATTTTAGTTTTTCTTACCCCAGAATTATTTCCAAGGAATTTTAAAAAGATTTTTTCCCTCAGAATTTGGTAGTGCAAGTTGCTTTAGCACTACTGCCCTATGTAATATTCTGGCAAAGGAGCAATTGCACATTTGTACTTCCTCAGTAATCTTAGGAGAAATCTAGACTTGAATTTGTTGAAACAAGTCAAAGTTAATGTCCCATGGTGTGTACTTCAAGCGTAGCCAGAGCTGAAAGGTTAAGAGAGAAGATCAGGAAGCTGCAAGTTTTCCTTCAGGCATTATTTTCTCAAATTCTTTTTTTTTTTTGTCTTGCCATAGCATATAATAGGTAGGCTTCTCTGGATCTGTGATCCTGTCTGTTCAGTATTGTCCTGATAAGATACAGCTTGTAAGCCATAAACATTTGATTGTTGCAATTGCCAGACTTAGTTCATGCTCAGCTGCCAGTGAGAGACCTCTGTATCTGTACTAGAATCTTGCACTGTGTGGGTAGTAACAGAACATTCTCTGCTGTTGAAGTTTTCTCCCTGTACAGGTGACCTTGTTGCTTTGGTAGAGTTGAATTCTTGCCCATCAGAGCACACTGTTATGGTCAGTCATACCTTTGGCTCTCTGTATGACAGTGAAGGTGTGCCTGGCATCAGAAGGGTGCAGTTATTTGTTCCTCAGTTTAGCAATTTCAGAGACAAGAAGAATCTCTAACCTCTTCATTTATTCAGACATATTTAATGTGTGAAGTGACTTTGGAGGGATGTCAGCAGCTGAAAAGCTTTGAAAGAAAACACAACCATATATTCTTATTTCAGTGAAAATTCATTTCCACATTGTCTTTCTCCCTTGAGACATGGTATTTAAGCCCTGTGGTCCTCACTGCCTCCATCCCCCTCTGCAGATCGACGCGTTCCAGCACATGCAGCACTTTGTGCAGACCATGCAGCAGCAGGCCCAGCATGCCATCGCCACCGAGGACCAGCAGCACAAGCAGGAGCTCCATAAGCTCATGGCACGGTCAGCACAGGGTCCTGGGGCACCCTTTAGCTCTAAAGAGGCCTTCCTGAGGTTCTTACCTACCCTGTAATGTTCAGTGAATGTTACTGGGACACATCAGCCTGAACAAGTTTGTGTTTGTTCCTGGCGCCTGGTTCTGTTTTTCCAGCGCTGTGGCTCTGTGGCAGAAGGCAGAGCTCTCAGCATGGCTGTATCTCTGCTTTTCAGGAGATTCAGTCACTGGGAAAGAAACACTCCCCACACGCCTGGCACATCTGTATAAAGTACACAGGCTGCCAAGCACAACAGCAGTGCTCTGGGCAGTAGGTGCCCAGCATGTGATGGTCTCTTACAATACTGCTGCATTAAAAACACTTTTCTCCATTTTTCTCTGTGGATTCATAGGTGCCAGATCTGGTTTTTTTTCAGTTTAAATTAAAAATTGCATAGTGCAATTGAAAGTTTGCTTTTTTTGAAGGGACTCAATTTGCTTTTATGAAGATGGGAACTCTTGGTAACACCATTATCTTATTTTTTCAGTGACTATCATGGAAAACAAATTAATAATGGTTTGCATAAAATATTTGTCTTGCACAATGCTTTCTGGAAAACTCAAATTACAGAAAGGACAGCCATGTAACTGTGGCATTTAAAGCCTGCTGAGGGAGCTAAGTATTAAGTTTTGTGCAAACCTTGACAACCCCACCCTGCTGCAGTAAAAGTATGTTGTTTTTCCTTTCCTCTAGGAGGGAATGACTTAATGCAGTTCTGGCTGGGGGAGGAACAGTTCCTCTGCTTTTCCATTGTTTGTCAGCTCCAGAAGGCTCATTCCTACAGTCCTCAGTACAGCTCACCAGCACATGTGTGTGCATTTTGTCAGCACAGACTGATGAAGTCTTCTGGTGTTGCTGTTACCTACTTGTTACATTTGTTTTACAACTCATACAGATGAGGAAAAAAGTTTGATCCCCACCTTTCCTCTTAAATTAAACCTTCAGCTAGTTAATTCCACCCTGCAAGCAAGATTCTTAAACCTTGAATATTTGGAACCTTGAATCCAGCCTGCAGGAGAGGCTTCCTGAGTGGATTCACTACATGGAATGTCCTTTAGACTCCAGATAGCAAGTGTGCCTTTTAATCCAAAGGCTTTGTTTTCATTTGAGGTTTTGAATCAATAATCCCTTTGCTTAACTAGGTGTTTCCTGAAACTGGGTGAGTGGCAGCTGAACCTGCAAGGCATCAATGAGAGCACCATCCCCAAAGTCTTGCAATACTACAGTGCTGCAACGGAGCACGATCGCAACTGGTACAAGGTCATTACAGAAAAGCTTCCAGATAAATTTAATCAAAGCCCACACTACAGGAAGGAAGATCTCCCAATGAACATCTCCTATAACTGTCTGCCTTGTTACTGCCAGTAGGATTAAAAGAACCAAAACAACCAAAAAACAGAGAAAGTGGCCCAAGGCAACCATGAGATTCTTGTTTAGAATTTTATCTGGTTGGTAAAACTAGGCCACAATTCAGTTTCTATTCTTGTTTTTGAGACTCTCTCCTGTTGTCAGTTAGCAATTAATAAGAAAGAAAATGGACAAATTTAACTTGTTCTCAGTCAGTATACTTGAACAAGGAAAGCAGCCCTGTGGTTAATTCTCCAAAGAGCCTTTGAATTCAGGGTTGTGATATTTCAATTAATATTTGGTGCCAATTGGGGCAGCCATCTCCTGTATTTTTTCCTATTACACATTCCTGAGTCCTAACATACTAATTCTCATTTTAGCCTTTGAAAAATTAAGGTATATGCAAATACAATTTAATTTTTGGTACAGAGCTCATTTGCTTTAATATTCAACAGGGAGCTCCTGGCCAAGAACTCAACATGATGTTATTTAAGATAAGACAGTTCAAATTACAAACAACTAGAGAAATCAAAGCATTGCATTGTCTGCAAGGTATTTCTTACTGCTGTTTGCAGACACAGAAAGGTTGGATTATATCTAACAATTAGAAAGTGCGTGTTGCAGAAAGGAGTCTTCTGACTTCTGCTCTCTCCTGTTGGCAGGCCTGGCATGCCTGGGCAGTGATGAACTTTGAAGCAGTGCTTCACTACAAACATCAGAACCAGGCCAGGGATGAGAAGAAGAAGCTCCGTCACGCGAGCGGAGCCAGCATCACCAGCGCTAACACCGAGGGCAGCAACAGTGAGAGCGATGCAGAGAGCACTGAGAACAGCCCCATCCCATCCCCAGTGCAGAAAAAAGTCACTGAGGTATCCTCCTTCCTCCCTCTCCATGTAGAGAGATGGGTACTCACTGCTTAGACACATAAAAGTGTCATGGACTAAATTAATGCAAACGATTATTAGCTGTGGCCTAAAGCAGAGACTGAGGTGGCTGTCATAGGTGATACTGTACATTAACAAGTTCTACCCTTCATGGAAAACTTAGAAATCTCTTTCACTTACCAGTTATAGTAAGGTGGTAGTTTTTAGGCTGCTTTGCTGTCCATAGCTTTGCAAACATTGAAGTATAAAAAGTGCTTTCCTTGCCAGGCTGAAAGACCTTTGTGTAGTCAAGCAAAACATAAAATTCTAGGAGCAACATGTCCTGTGAGGAGTAGGAGCAGAAGTCAGCTACAGTGGGGATTAGGTCTATATTTCCACATATTGCATCCTCTTGAGTTTAGGGTTCATGTGGGCTGATGTGCTTGCATAGAACTAATGCAGCAATTTTCATTCCAAAAGGATTTATCCAAGACCCTCTTGATGTACACAGTCCCTGCTGTCCAGGGCTTTTTCCGATCCATCTCTCTGTCTCGAGGAAACAACCTGCAAGACACTCTGAGGTACATAATAAAGCATATAGGAAATGAAATCCAGCTGATAAGAGCACATGGTTTCAGATTAGGTAGAACACATTCCTGCTCTTTTTTGTTATGATTGAATTAAGTGAATGCTTCAGTCTAATTTTTGTTAGATGGATTATCCCTGCTATCTGAGGGTCCTGGGAAGAAAAGGTGCTTGTAAATTGGTTTTGGGTTGGGGTTTTTTGTTTGTTTGGGGGTTTTGTGGTGTTTGGGTTGGGTTTTTTTTGGTTGGTTAGTTGGTTGGTGATTTTTGTTTTGTTTTGGTTGTGTGTTCATTTGTTTGTTCCTAACAAAAGTATTTCTCTTTTTCAGAGTCCTTACTCTGTGGTTTGACTATGGTCATTGGCCTGATGTGAATGAGGCTTTAGTAGAAGGAGTCAAGGCAATCCAAATAGACACTTGGTTGCAGGTAAATAACACAAAGAGAAATCCCAGTTCTGGGGTAGTTTGGGGATTTGCTGCAGGATATCCATTATAATCCTTTGCTAAACAATCCCCTGGAGGTGCAGCTCAGTCTGTAACTGATTCAAGAAGCATCTTGAACAGAAAAATGAGAAATGTTTCTGTATTGATATGCAGATTAGTGCATATTAATGAGAAAGATTGAAATTCTTAAATTAAAGATGACATGCATTCAGTAGTGATCAAGTATAAAACACTGCTCTGAGGCAGGTCACAATCTGTTTCAGGATCGTAGAATGACTCTTGTAATTAAATTAAAAATACTTTATTTCCTGTTTAAGCATTATACTTCAAGATGTATCTTTCCATAGTAGGGTCCTGTAACAGTTCTGCACAGAACACTTGTGGTCTCATTGAGCTGTTGCACATTTCTGTTTGGAACCCTGTGTTCCCCTCTGACCAACACAAAACTCCGTGGCAGGCTGTCTCCTTTGGAGGCTGTGAGGCCTCTAAGAGAGGGCAGAACAGCTGATGTACTGAGCACATGAGATGACAGGGGTGTTTATTTTCCTCATCTTTACCACAGGTTATCCCTCAGCTCATTGCCAGAATTGACACCCCTCGGCCACTGGTCGGACGTCTCATTCATCAGCTGCTCACGGACATCGGGCGCTACCATCCCCAGGTAAGCCTTGGCTCACAGGAGGAGTTTTCGTGGGTGTCACTTCTTGTGTTCCACCTCAGCAAGTCCAGATGCCTGCACAAGGACTTCACATCACAGCAAGTGATGACAGTGAGGATGGGGACAGTTTCTGTTGCTGCTGCTGCTTTCACTTCAGCACTGTTCACATAAAGATGGGAGGAGGTGAATGAGCCATGAGCCTGGGAGAAACTCTTTGTCTGATGTAATTTAATGTCTACTGGGTAGTGTAAATCACCTTAAAAGTCTTTACATGACTACTAAGAACCTACCTCACAGGTTTTAGCTAAATTTCTTTCACAGTGTGGAATATCACAAAATCCTAAAACCTATTTTTGCTCTTCCAGTTTGAAAGAGGCTCTCAAAGTCATTCTGCTATTCAGTGAATTCAAGTCTTGAAAGCCTTTTGAATCAGAAGACTTTCAGTAGCAAATTTCCTATCACCACTTTCCAGAAGCAAGCTTGCTTCCTCCTCTTTATCCCTAAGGCTGCTGTTTGTTAATGCTTTGCTAATTATGTAAATTTATGCAGCTCTTCTGTGGGGTTCTAGAGCATTATTGGTTGCTGTCCCTTGCAGGCTTTAATCTATCCTTTGACTGTGGCTTCTAAATCTACGACCACTGCTCGGCACAATGCTGCAAATAAGATCTTGAAAAACATGTGTGAGCACAGCAACACCCTGGTGCAGCAGGCAATGATGGTGAGTGCTCAGTGTAGCATTGAGTGTCTTATGTTGGAGGGATGGATGTCAGTTATAATAACACAAAATGACTATTCATTGTTGATCCTGTTCAAGTACAATTAATTTGGGGGATTTGCAATTAGTAGAGGTTACAGTGTTAGTGCAATTTCCCAGAGAATGCTTCTATTTTAAAATAATTCACACACTGAGTTTTTGTGCTTCCTTCTAAATAAATTTAGAGAAGAAATACATGAAAAACCTCTGTTCCATAATAAGGTGCTTTTGCCTAATGGAAAATAGAAACAAAACTTACTGAGTATAGCATGGAAAGAGTAATTTAATTAATTTGATAAAGATTTTTATGAATAAATGAAAAATAATGCTTTCAGGCTGCACAAGCATATAGAAAATATCAAAAGTGTAACAAATAAGGTGAGAAAAGCCTGGTCAGCTTCTTGCAGAAGAAAATGTGCCATCACTGTGATAGTTCTTGTGGCTCCCCCTGGCTGCCAGGAACAAATATTTCATAACATTAGAGATGAAAGGAGCTTTGCAATTTTACGTCAGGACACAGGGATTTCTTCAGGCATTTAATCTTTCTTTTCTGTCCTAAAACAGGTGAGTGAAGAGCTAATTCGTGTGGCCATCCTATGGCACGAGATGTGGCATGAAGGGTTGGAGGAAGCATCTCGTCTGTATTTTGGAGAAAGAAATGTAAAGGGAATGTTTGAGGTGCTGGAACCACTTCATGCAATGATGGAGCGAGGGCCTCAGACTTTAAAGGAGACATCCTTCAATCAGGTATCAGCACATGGCCCAGAGGCTGTTCTTCAGGACAGCCACCTGCCCCAGATATGTTACAAGAACCTTTGCCATTTAACACAAAATGTGAACCTTTTGGGACTCATTTTGTTAGATGCAGATTTCATTATTGACGTTAATCTTCAGATCTGTGTCACTTTTGGGGACTGTGAGGAGCCATGGTTGTCTGACTTGCCCTGGAGTCTTGTATTGGCAGGATGTCTGATAGGGACTGGAAAACAACAACTGCTCTGCAGTTAATTATTCTGCTTTACTCACAGTAAGCACTAGCACAGATAACAGAGAATTAACTGAGCTTGTAAGCCTACTGTTAAAGGGTGATTCTAAGGATTCAGTTGCCTCCTATAATGAAGCCTACTTGTTAGCAGTGTTGTTTGATAACTTCAATGCAGATCTTGGATCCAGAAATTTCTGGATCTTTAATTCTGATCTGCTATAAAAATGTGAGATCAAGCATTTGTAGTGCAATTTGAAAAGAGACTCTGATGCTCTTTGTAGGTGTTAAATGGTCTCCACCTGTTGCACTACAGTCTGTTGAAATTCTTTTTTCTGTTGTTTTACTCCCAAGGCATATGGCAGAGATCTCATGGAAGCTCAAGAGTGGTGCAGGAAGTACATGAAATCAGGAAATGTCAAAGACCTAACTCAGGCTTGGGATCTCTATTATCACGTGTTCCGACGCATCTCAAAGCAGCTGCCACAGGTGAGGGGGGAGACTCAGTTCTTTTGTGGGTCTCACAGTGCAAGTTGTCAATACCACTCTTTGGTTTATGTTTCCTGGTTATTCACAACATACTATTTCAGTAGTCTGGAAATAACTGCATAGGGTTTGCTGCAAGTTTGGTGTTGATGCAGCACTTCCTGCAAGTACCTGAAGTATTGGTCATTGCCTGAACTGTTTTAGGCAATAGACAGCATGGACTCTTCAGATGCTTCTGTGAGATTGAACTGAAATTCTAAAATTGTATTTCTTTTGGTTTTGGTAGCTCACTTCTTTGGAACTGCAGTATGTGTCCCCAAAGCTCCTGATGTGCCGGGACCTGGAATTGGCAGTGCCAGGAACGTACGATCCCAACCAGCCCATCATCCGGATCCAGTCCATCGCACCCTCCCTGCAGGTCATCACCTCCAAGCAGCGGCCCAGGAAGCTGACACTGATGGGTGAGAGAGAGCAGTTTTCACTTTGCTATTCCAGCATTTAAACACTTGTTGCTCTTAGGTCAAACTACATAATTACCTGGTAAAACCTCTCCAGCCTTTCCTTTCAGGAAGTCAGTCTGACTGCCACACTTTCCACTTTTTTGGGTGCATGTGTATTTACTCTTGTCTGTTCAATGATAATAAACTTTTGTGCACTAATTCTTTTGCAGGAAGCAATGGGCATGAGTTTGTATTCCTTCTGAAAGGTCACGAAGACCTTCGCCAAGATGAAAGAGTGATGCAGCTTTTTGGGTTGGTCAACACTCTGCTGGCAAATGACCCAACTTCTCTTCGTAAAAACCTCAGGTGTGTGCTCTGGGTAATCACTGAAAGTGTTTGTGCATTTGTGACTCCTTACACAGGTGCAGCTTCACAAGTAAACCTTGGCACAAGCAGTTGTTTTGTGAAGAAATGGCAAATCTTGGAACTAAGTTAATTAAAAAGAAAAACAGCATTCATAGATTTCAAACATGGAGGAAATGTATCTGAGGGGATTGTTTGTTTTATTTCATTGTAAATTGTAAATGGTCTTGTAAATTGTAATGCTCTTTGAAGCAGTGCCTATTTCAAGACACCTTGAGCACTGCCTTAGGGACCTGAGAATGGGTTGTCACCAAGGATTTTTTATTATAGTCACTAAATAGCTTAGTGAAGAGTCACTGAGTGCAATTCTGCAGTGTCTTCCAAGGAAAAACACATCAAATATCATGTGCAAATAACAGATCATTGTGGGTGACATACCATGTACCTTCTGAAAGCAGCCTTTCTGTGAAAACCAAGTAAACTTTGAGCTTGTCTGTAGATTATCTGGCAACAGTGTGTGCAAATGGATGTTTGAAGTCTGTTTGAAAAGACAAGCAGAGCAACTATTGACAACACAATTTCAACCAGAATCAGATTTAAGAGTAGTTGTTTTGAGCATCTCGAAATCCAGTCATTTACAATATACAACAATTTGAGTTGTGATTCTCCATTTTTCCCATAGTATCCAGAGATATGCTGTTATTCCACTGTCTACAAATTCAGGCTTAATTGGCTGGGTGCCCCACTGTGACACCCTGCATGCACTCATCCGAGACTACAGGGAGAAGAAGAAGATCCTGCTCAACATCGAGCATCGCATCATGCTGAGGGTAAGGGGCAAAGCTGGCAGAGCTTTTGGTACATTCTTTTCATGTCTTAATGAAGGGAAATGGTGCAAGGCTTCTTCCTCTACCTGTTTTGATTGTTACAATAAATAAAAAATATTAGATAATAGTTATAGCTTGCCATATGTTTATTTGTTTCTCCTTGCCAGTTTTAGCTGTGACCACAAGTTGTTGCCATCTGGTAACTGATGTGTGTTTGGAATTTTGTATGACTGTGATGTGTCTCATACAAGGTGCCATGCTGCTGGCATTGCAAGCATGGTATCTAAGCAGCAGGGCCAAAATTAGACAGACTGGAGAAACAGAACACTACTAGAAAATTGGGAATTTCCTGCCAAAAAGGAAAGAGTTTGCCAGCCCAGAAGACTTATTTGGATAATCATTTTTGAAAAATACTTACCTTTGCAGTTTTTTAGTTAAATAGGACTGTGGGCTACTGACTTTGTGGACACTAAATCATTTGCTATCCTATTTAAAAAAATTCTACACTGTTGTGTGATTATCTTGCTGTATTTGAAACTGGTCAGTCTACAAATAATTTAAGTATAAACTTGATATGAAATTATTTATGATTACTGTGTTTCTCACAGTAAAACCAGAAGTTACTGGAGGTGGCTTTTTAATTTGCTGAATGTCACTTCTGAATTACAGATGGCTCCAGACTATGACCACCTGACTCTGATGCAGAAAGTAGAAGTATTTGAACATGCTGTCAATAACACAGCTGGGGATGACCTTGCCAAACTGCTGTGGTTGAAAAGTCCAAGCTCAGAGGTGAGTTCAACACAAGTACTGGCAAACAGCTGAGTGTGACTGTCTTTTCTGCAGAATTTATCCTAAACCCCAGCTGAATCCCTGCAGAACATGTATCCATACATGTGTCCTCACACGAGGGCCCTTACAAGGCTCAGAGCACAAGTGAAGTGCAAAGCACAAGACTGGAGGCTTTAGTCTCCTTATACTCTGCAGGG
Organism: Notiomystis cincta; assembly: GCA_013398075.1. NCBI lineage: Eukaryota > Metazoa > Chordata > Aves > Passeriformes > Notiomystidae > Notiomystis > Notiomystis cincta. The sequence continues at coordinate 28,294 of VZRX01009168.1, read as the reverse complement.
GAGAGAAAAGCCAAAGCCTCAGAATTTATTCTCTTAATGACTTAGACATCTAATTCAAGAGCACAGGGTGTTGAACCTTCTCAGACTTACAGAGTACTGAACCTAAGCATATCACAGTTCTGCTTTGTGAGAAATGCAAATGTTAATGTATCTATTATAATATAAACTGGAACATGCAACATGCTTGCCTGGCTTTTCTATTTTGTCTCCACTTGCAGGTATGGTTTGACAGAAGAACAAATTACACCCGTTCACTGGCTGTGATGTCCATGGTTGGGTACATTTTGGGCCTTGGGGACAGGTAAGGAAAGCTGGAAAGGTTTCTTTTGTTTAAAAGCACAGACTGTGAAGTCCTGTCAGTTCATTCCTTGGATCTGTTCTTGTGATAACATCTTCCCCTGTGGTTACTGCTGAGTTGTAGTGATACCACCTCTCAGGTTCTAATTGTGCTGCTGCTGTTCTCAGCACTGCAGGTATGAGATGCAGTTTGTGTATTTTGAGTACAAATGAGACTTTCTTCCTTTTTCAAATGAATACACATGGAATTACATCAAGGACCACAAATTCTAGTTTTGCCCTTTCACAGAATGGGAAATCTTTCTCCATCCATTTTATTAACAATATAACTTCTGAAATACTTTTGAGGACAATGTATATTAAATTTAAAATCTGTAATGCAAAAACTAAACCATTATATGTTTTAATAATAAGAGCTCTTATTTCTGAACTTAAAAGTCTCTAATGTGAAATTATAAACCTTTGAAAATGGAATTAAAACAAAATTGGAAGATGTAAGCATGAATACAGCCCTGTAGTTTTGCTAGTCTGGATTGATTTTCTTCTCTGTTGGCAATAAAATGATCTGTGTTACTTCACATGTAGCATAATATATTGCATTTTTCTATACTGAAAAAAATGAAAAAGCATAAAGCAAGTGGAAAAATTTATCCTAACTGAAAAATAAACATTCATAAAAACATTCATATCCAAGAAACATACTGCCCATTCTGGTCCAGGAGGTTATTTATCTTCCAAGGTTAGAATATCTCTAACTGCTGAGAGGTAATTACAAAAGTAATGTGACAGAGGCACTGTCAGGAAGGTTTCCTGTTCATCCTGAGATTGAAGATCTCAGACAAGCAAGCTGTCACTGGCTGTTCTTGTTCATGAAGATAAATATATTTTCAGACTGGAGCTGCTGTGATTTACTTTGGGTTTTTGTAATGCTCTGTCACTCATGGTCTGTTTTTTCTCCCACTCCTTCACCAAAGACACCCTTCCAATCTGATGTTAGACAGACTGAGTGGAAAGATCCTGCATATCGACTTCGGGGACTGTTTTGAGGTAAGTCTTTGTATTTGGACAGGACATTTTCAGTAATATTTCACATTTTCTGGTGGAGCAGGAATTAATCTGTAAGACAGGACAAACTTGGACCTTGGAGTCTGATCCTGGGCAAACCCTTTGGGTCTCTTTTGAGCCTCCCTTTACCTACAGGCAAGATGAAAATAACAGACACTTTATTTTAGAAGCATCTTGGGGATTAACTGACCACTGGAACAAGCAAAAAAGTGTTAACATCACTTGCATGAAATTTCTTGGAGCAATTTAAGCTGCTGATAGGCAGTCTGTGGTGCTGGGCACGTGCTTGAGTTTTCCCTTTGTTATCAAGTTAATCATCCAACTTCTCCCAGTAATTTGTGAAAACTGAGGGACATAAAGCTGTGAATTTATTTCCTATTTAGAATAAAATCTTCAAGATTGTAGCAAAAAGATCCCAGTACTTAATAACTTTTAAAAAGTAAGTTAGCTATTAATTTACTTATTTTCCATCATCATGTGTTTAGGTTGCAATGACAAGAGAAAAGTTTCCTGAGAAGATTCCATTTAGATTAACAAGGATGCTGACAAATGCTATGGAGGTAAGCATTCCCTCTTTGATTTGGAGGGGACTGGCTAGGGAAAATGGCAACCATTTCTCAGTTTCTCCCATATTTTTTTGTTGTGGCTAAACTTTACCACTCCTTAAGAACCAGAGGTGTTAATATTTCAGCTTAATTTTCTGTGAGTTAAAGTATCTCCTGTGATATTTGCAGTACATTACAGTGGAAAGCAACTTTTTAGTTAGAAAATAAACTGCCTGAAATTCCTCAGGCCTTCCTTAGTTTCCTCATTTCAAATAGCTGTTTATATAACAGTCAGTTGCATGGTACTTTACAAAGATCATCTTCATGGAGAAGAGAGCTTCTTAGTTTGTAATTAATGTGTGTCTTGTTCTCTTAATGAACAAAGCATAATGAACTCCAGTTCAAAGCCACTTCCTGCTCCCTGAGTGTCAGGGTTGGCTGCAGAGTAAACCAAGCAGTGGTTGATTCACTTCTTTTCCTTCCAAAGGTGACAGGCCTTGATGGGAACTACAGAATCACCTGCCACACGGTGATGGAAGTGCTGCGTGAGCACAAGGACAGTGTCATGGCTGTGCTGGAAGCCTTTGTGTACGATCCCTTACTGAATTGGAGACTGATGGACAGTAAGTGATTCTGATAAAAGAGTGACAGTAAGAGAATGTTCATACCAGAAATCCAGAGGCCTGAAATCCAGTGTGGTTTCAAACAATCTGATCAAACTGTTAGTTTGTGGGTGCTGTTTCTGTGTGCACACAGTTTTATGGATTTTAATATGGGATTACAGCAATGATCAGGAGATTGAAATTATTTTCAGGTGACATTTCATGGAGAAATGAGAAAGGCAGGCAAATCTGTATTGTTTGTGGACAAATTTGCTCTGAAACACTTAAACTCCAGTTCATGCTTTCTAACTTGTATTTTCTTGCAGCAAATACCAAGGGCAATAAGCGCTCACGAACAAGAACAGACTCTTACTCAGCCAGTCAGTCAGTAGGTGAGTGGAAAAGATGGTAGATGTCACAAATATGCTTCAAATTAGCTGGTTAACAGTCTTGCTAATGTTTCCAGATGAATATTTCAGCTGCTTTTCAGCTTCACATTTATGCTTTTGTGTTTTCATGGTTTTTTCAATAGAAATGTTGGACAGTGTGGAACTGGGTGAGACAGCCCATAAAAAAACTGGAACCACAGTGCCTGAATCCATCCATTCTTTCAGTAAGTGTCATTGTTGTTTCTATACTGATCCAGAAACTGTTCTTAGATCAGAAAATTTCATCATGATCCAAATGCAATTATATGAGATGGGACAGATACAGTCTCTTGTCAGCATAAAAATGATCTGTGTTCTCAACTCCCACAAAAAGAAACAGAAAATGCATCTAGGTTTGCTCTCAAAATGGTATTTGGAAAGGGCACATCTAACAGCAATACAAATACTTTTATTGCTCAGATGAAGTCCTAATTCTGTGTCCTTTTCTGTCTTTTAGTAGGAGATGGTCTGGTGAAGCCAGAAGCTCTAAATAAGAAGGCAATTCAGATCATCAACAGGGTTCGAGATAAGCTCACTGGTGAGCATGTAGTTCTGATTATATAAAAGAAACATAAAATGTGATCAATCAGCACCATCCTTAGTGTTTGTATTTTGTGTTAATCCTTGAATTTAACATATTCTGATTAAGTGGATGAGACCATTTTCTTGTTTTTGTTCAAAACCTAAGTACTGTGCCTGCATTTAGATAAAAATAAGTCTGATTTGAAAAGTACAGAGGTGTTTGTAACTACAAAGATTTAATATTTTGCATGTCTTAGCTTGTTAGTGGAAGTTGAATTTCTACTGTCCTGGATTCATAGTTTGAAGCATTTAGTTGCATAATTTTACACTTTTAAAGTTTATAAGAAACTACTCCCCACCTGCCAGATAATGTCCTTGAAGGGATTAGGAGCAGGATTTGTGACTGCTTTAATGGCCTTTTTAATCTTTTAATTTCAAAGGTCGAGACTTCTCTCATGATGAAACTCTGGATGTACCCACACAAGTAGAACTGCTCATTAAACAAGCAACTTCTCATGAGAACCTGTGCCAGTGCTACATTGGATGGTGAGTTTGTCACTCAGCTGACCTGGCAAAACTCTTCTGGAAGATTCTGAGCAGGGAACTGCTCAAAGAGAACCTCACTTGTGTAGTTATTTGGAGGAGCCTTACCACATACTGCTTCTGATCTGGTAGATTTTGCAAGCCCATGGCAATGCCTCAGACAGTCCTCTAGGAAATTTGCTGTTATAAGCAGTGACAGGGATTTTTACATTTTGAGTGTTTGAAATAAGGAATGTGGTGGTCAGTGCTTTCAGTTACACTGAAGAACAAAACAAAGACCATTTAGTGCCATTTGGAGAGTTAGATAACTTAGAACTATGCTTAAGAAGATAGACCTCTTTCCTGCTAATGTTTAAAAAGGATAAAGATCACTGGCAATTTTTCCTGTGCTAAAATGGTGCCTAGTCTGTATGGAATCTCAGTCCTTGTCAGTGTTGCCTTTGTGAAACTACATGCAAGTCAACATTATTAAAATATCTTTATTTTCTTTAGGTGTCCTTTCTGGTAACAGAAGATTCCAGAGTATGCACAGCCTTTTATTCTGGAGGCTTTTTCACTCCAAACTTGCTCTTCTACAAACACAAATTGAACGTTGGACTGAAATACAGCCTTTGTCAAATATTTTTAAATGTAAATGAAGAGAGTTATTGTATATTAAAAGTTGGTGTAAGCCAATGTATAGCTGCTGTTGGAAAACCAAGCTGTCTGAAACACAACACTTGATTTGGGTTTCCAGGACAGTGAAGACTGATTGTACCACAGATATCTATGGTTCCACTTGGTCTTTGGGGAACTGGAGATCCATTGAAAATAACTATACGGGTTTTCACTCACTTTGCAATGTAACTAAGTAACTTGCAGATTAATTATTGCCCTGGTCATTCCTGTTGATGTGGGTGCAGTGAGCTCAATGCGCTTGTGCAGGAGGCTTCATTTAGGTTTGGGGGGAGCTGCATAACTGGAAAGAAAGAGAAATAGAATTTTACCATTGTTTCCTCTTGTACCTTGTTTTCAAACTTGATTCTTGCCCCAAAATTGGAAATTGTCTATCTGCTTATTACACTAGTTCAGGATTTGTGTTTCTGACTAGATCAGGGTTTTGAGCACATCCAAGATTTGAAAACCTTGAGCTGAGCAAAGTCAGAGTGCCTCTGTGAGACTGATCAGTGGCAAACTGGTTGCAGGGTACAAATAAATACCACTTGGGAGCTTCCTGCAGTGTCTGGGTTAAAAAGCAGTGCTGGGAAATAACTAGGGAAAGTTAGGGTTTGGCACAGGAGGCAGATGGAGGGGAGAACTGGTTGTAACTTGAAACAGAAAATAATGGTTATTAAACATGAGGTTGAAGATAAAGCTATGATTTATGAATTAAAAATATTAAAAACAATGCACAAAATACAACAGAGTAGCCATGTTTAGATGCCATGTTGTATTGGAATATTTTTGTGCCAATAAATTACATCAAAATGTAAACACTTTGGCTGTGTTCCTCTTTATTCCTAAGTCTTTCTTAGGCAGGGACAGGAAAGCAGATAACAATTTTTTTAAGGTTCCTGTTGCCATTGACTTGTCTTTTTGTGCATCAGGTCGTTTGCTTTATTTCCCTTCTATTTGCAGTTGAATGAAGTCTGTCAGTTGTATAAAAAACCATGACCATACAACCCCTAAATTTTTGTTTCCAGGAGATTTGATATCATCTGTGTGATGAGAACATCAGCTTCCTTGGGCTCGGGGTCACAGGCACAGCTCCAGGCACAGCATGGAGCATAGGACAGGGTTCCCTGGGCTTCCCCAGCTGCTTGTGCAAGGGCTGCTCTCCAAAAATGGGAAATGGGGAGGTGGCAGTCATAAATTTGGCCATCGCTGTGACCATCAAGGGGACTGTGCACCACAGTGCTGGAAAGATTATTAAACTGCTAAAGAGTGTCCAAAGAAGGGACACAAAGATGGTGAAGAGCCTGGAGGGGAAGAGGAGCTGCTGATGGCACTTGGTCTGTTCGGCCTGGAGGGGACTGAAGGGAAACTGAGTGCACTCTTCAACTTCTTCTTGAGGGGAAGAGGGGGGCAGGCATTGATCTTTGCTCTGTGGTGACCAGGGACAGGACCCCAAGGAACAGCTGGAGCTGTGTCAGGGGAGTTTTAGGCTGACTGTCAGGAAAAGCTTCTTCCCCCAGAGAGTGGTGGGCACTGACCAGGCTCCCCAGGGCATGGTCATGGTGCCAGGCTAGGAGAGCTCCAGTGGCCTTTGGACACTGCTCTCAGGCACAGCGTGGGATTGTCGGGGTGTCTGCAGGGACACGAGCTGGGCTCGATGATCCCTCTGGGTCTCCTCCCACGCAGGATCCTCTGTAATTCTGTGGGTCCACTGGTGGGTGTTCGTGAGGGACAAAGCCGCGTGTGCCGCACAGAACCCCGGCCGAGCGCGGTCGGGGCTGCCCTCAGGGCCGCCATCCCTCACAGGGCCTGTCCTGCCCCGTCCTGCCGCCGGGGGCGCCTGCGGACCCCGCTGTTCTCCCCCTTCCCGCCGCGTTCTCGCGACAGCGCCGCGCACCAACATGGCGGCAGCCGAGCGTGAGGGGAGCCCGGCGCGGGCCGGCAGCTCCGGGACACTCGCGGCCACTGAGGGAAGCAGCGCGATGTCGGCCCTGCCCGGGTTTGACAGCCCCGACGCCTTCGTCAAGGTGCGGCCGGAGAGGGGCAGGGGGAGCGCGGCAGGCACTACCGCTCCCGGCGTGCCGTGTGCGCTTGGGCCATGCCGGGAGCTGTAGTTCTGTCCTGCGGGGGCTGCGTGGGGACCCCAGTGTGAGCGGGAACACCCGTAAGGTGTCCCCTAATGCGAGAGGGAGGGTGCGGGCCGGGCCGGCGGGTGCGGGGGCCAGAGAGGTGTATCGGGGCCTGTTACCGGCCTGGGTCGGGCCCTGGCCCTGTCAGCCCCCGGGGATTCCTGCGAGTGCCAATGAATCGGGACCCTCGTGAGGGCCTGTGGCGATGGGAGTTGCCCTTGGCGTTATAAATCCCAGCGTCATCCCCCGGGTGTTTTACCTATGCACAGTGCTGCTTCCAGAAAGAACGGCTGCCAGATCCAAGTAGGAAGCGTTGTAGCAATTGGGGGTGTTTTGTTAAAGTAATACGGTAATTATCTGCGCTCCTGCTGATTTAGAATTGTAGAATAGTCTGAGTTGGAAGGCCCCCACAAGGATCATCGAGTCCAGCTCGTGTCCCTGCACGGGCACCTCAGCAATCCCACCTTGTGCTTCAGTGTTGTCCGAATGCTCCTGGAGCTCTGGCAGCCTTGGGGCCGTGACCATTCCCTGGGCTCAGTGTTCCCTCTTCAGTGCCTGACCACCCTCTGAGGGAAGAACCCCTGACACAAGTTCACGTCAAATCTGTAGTTGTAGACTGAGTTATAAATCTAGTTTTTAGACTTTCATCATTTAAAGCTGTCTAAATGAACTCTGTGAAGTTACTCCTGGTGAAAAGCCCCGCACATTAGAACCATGCAGTTCCAACGAGCCACGCAAAGTGCGTTTCTATCAAAGAATATCCTGTGTAAACAGAATCAAAATCCTGACAAAATGCTGATAATGGGATGTTCTTGCACAGTATGCTCTCGGCACAGTGGTGGCTGCAACAAAGGCATCCAATGGGCTCCCCCAGCCTGGAGACGAGTACGATTTCTACTGCAGCTTCCCCGGGTTCCGCGCCTACTGCAACACGCAGGGCGACCGCCTGCTGCACTGGTAAGGGCCCCTGTGTATCTCTGGGCTGGGGCTGATAGCTCTCCGTCCAAACTAGCAGGTAGCCCTCTTTTTTGGCAACTCCAGACTTGCCATAGGTAAAAAAGTGGTTTATTTCACACATCTATTTCTAGCTGCTTCTGTAGCACTTAAAGAGGACCTTTCATAGTGATTGCCATGAAGAGCTGTGCAGAGAGGAGCCCCTGATACTGAACACATTAGGCTGCCTATTTTAAAAGTCATATTTATGAGAAACTAATTCTAACACTTAATACTGTAAAAGGGCTTTTTCTATTCACTGCTCATGTGGTGATGTCTATAAATTGATTTATTTACAGACTTTGAAGTGTAGAGAGTCAAAGAGAATTGGGTGTTTTAGTGTTTAGATTGCCTGCTTTCAGATTGCTGACAGCTGTGCTGTTCTCTTGCAAGCATGAGCCAAGTGATGCAGTACCATGGCTGCCGGAGCCTCATGAAAGATTCCAGCAAAGTGACAGGGCTGGAAGATAAGTTTGATATGCTGGTTGACTCCAATGATGTCATTCTTGAAAGAGTGGTAAGCCAATTATTTCTGGATGTGGTTCTTATAAAGTGTCCAGTTGCCACAAGTTTTCTTTTTCATTGCAAGAACTTTAGTGGCAGTGATTTCACAGTTAGTCACTATTTCCTCAGTCTGATGTATTCCCTTTTTATTTTAAAAACCCTTCCATATGCTAGGCCAGAGATCCCAGCAGCTAAGGCAGGTGGGCCAAAGGGAGGGAAGGTAATATGGGATGCAAGAGGAAATTAAATACAGTTTGATGTAAAATCCTCACAGCCTGAGAACATGTCTGTACATATTAGAGTGCTTCTCTGAAGAAACTCTTCCCACCCCTGATGTTCAACATACTCCTCCCATATTTGTCTGTCTTGTGTTGCTGCACAGAATTTGGGGGAGGCTATGGAGGTACCTACCTACATGACTTTCTTTACTCAGTCTGACTAGAATGTCTGAGTGTGGTGATTTAACATATGTTTCACATTGTTTTTCTGGATTTTAGAGTATTTTATTGGATGAAGCATCAGGAGTGAACAGAAACCAGCAGCCAGTCCTGCCAGCTGGGTTACAGCCCCCACAGATGATTGTTTCCAGCTGGAACCGTAAGGTAAGGCCTCGTGTTCAGTTTGGCTGTGCTAGCTCAGCTGTTCTCCCAGCCACTGCACTACCAGTTCTCCTGTGGAGCTGAGTAGTTAAATGTTCTCTCATGTTTTTTCACTCATTTTAGGTACCTCTCTCTATTTTTCTTTTTCCTGTTCATTCAGACTTGATTCTGAAATCTATGTGCTTTCAATTGCCATTTCAGTTTCAAGTTAACAGCCTTTCCTGTGGCTCAGTTTTAAGTGTGGGGTATAACTCTTCCTCTGAATGTTGGATCAGACTGAGTGAAAAAAACTCTGAATGTCTGTTAAGTCATGCTGGTTTTACCTCTGGTTTTTCAAATAGGCAGGAGAATTCCATAAGAGAACTCAGCCTGAAACATTCCGACTGCTTCATGCCAAGAACATTTCTCGACCACAGCTTAAGTTTCGTGAAAAGATCGACAATTCAAACACTCCCTTTGTACCTAAACTTTTTATCAAACCAAATGCTTTGAAGCCTTTGCCTGAAGGTAAGGGGTTTATTTTTGTTGGGTGATCTGCTGTGAGTATTTGACACAAACCTGTCCTCACAGTCTAGAGGAGACATCACTGACTGTAAAAACAAATAGCAGGAGATGTTGAACATTGGGGTGTAGTGGTCTTGGTAACGCTGTTGTTTCCACATGTGTGGTGTCAGAGTAGGTCAGCAAACAGCATCTTCTTGCTGGTATACAGTAAATAATCTGTTCCAAACAGATAATCTGCTGCTGCTTTTCACCACCTTGAACATACACGGGAGTCACTTTTGCATGAGAAGTCTTGCCCAGTCTAGTTGGCTTTACAGATGTTCTTTCAAATGAGTGAGCTGCACTAGGTGTGTGGGGAGACCTGCCTTTGGTTTTGGTGCTTTCTCAAAGCTGCTGGTAACACCCTGTCTCAGTAACACGTTCTGCTGCTGGCAGTTCATCTGTATTCTGCACTGATGCAGTTGTACTTTCAGTAACTGAGAATGATTGAAAAATTTTTCTGAAGGTTTTTCAGTTTCCATCCAAGCTTTTGAGCAACACCACCTTGTGTCTTGCCTAAAAACAGCCAAGTAACTGAGTTGTTATATTTTGAGGTACAAAATGACAGCAAAAGCAGCAGCACTAGATGGTTAAGATTTGTGATACTTCATAAACTCTTGTGGTGGGTGGAGGGAGAGGTAGTAGTAGGCTGAGAACATGTTACCTGGGGGACCAGTCCAGTTATTCCATATTGGTTGTTCAGCCCTCACAAAAAGTGGACGGCAGAGAAAGGAGCGCCCTGAGGACTTGGATGTGCCAGCTGCTTTGGCAGACTTCATACATCAGCAGAGGACACAGAAAACTGAGCAAGACATGTAAGAAACTAACCTGACAGCAAGGTGCTTGGAGTCCCCTGGGTGAAGCTGTGTGGTCGGATTGTGCTGATGCTCATCGTGTATAACAGTTCTGCATGTGTTTGTGTCCACACTACATTGTATGTGATTTGCTTTAGACCTCTGCAGTTACATTAAACCTCTGCTTAAAAAGAGACAGAGTAGGGAAACTACCATAGCTCTCAAAGCCTCTGTGCTCTGTCCTCATAAAGAGGACTGTAATTTAGTCTGTACTTGTCTCTTCCTAATTTCCACAGGTTTGCTCACCCTTACCAGTATGAACTGGAGCAATTTCTTCCACCAGATGAAGTTCTCAAGAAACCTGAACTCCAGGTTGGTGCCCACTTTAATTTTAAACTACAGATGCAGTACATTTACAGCCATACTTGACAAATTTCAGGTTTGAGGGTGGAGGTTGGGGTGGCAGTTGACAGTGAACATACTGTGCCTAATTCATTTGCTCTGCCAGATGTACAGGCCCATTGAAGAAACACCCTGTCATTTCATCACCACACTGGATAAGTTGGTAGAACTGAATGAAAAGCTTATGACTTGTAAAGAATTTGCCTTGGACTTAGAGGTAATCCAATTGCCTTTTCTATTTAAAAGTTACACATGTACTTTTAGGAGCTAGGAGACCATTATATTCTTCTAGGAGTGAGGGGAGAGGGTTTGTGGTTTTCTCCTGGGTTTTTTATTCCCTGACATGAAAAGACAGTTTCTGGCCCCTGATTTGTCAGATGTTTTCTATAAGGTTGAAGTAAACTGTGTCAGCATTAGAAGTTTTCCAATGGCAGGGCTGGATACACACTTCTTAGTGAATTTGATCTTCCTTCAATTATTCCTATTTTTTTATGACACCTTAGTGACTGCAAAGAGAAAGTTTGCCCATCCAATTGTCTTTTTTTCTCAAAGAAGTCCTCGTTGCTGTTTCTTCCCTCATTTAGAGTGCTGTTTGTTTTATAATATTGTTTCTATAATGAATCCTAGCTTACATCTCTCTTCCCTGTTTTCAGCACCATTCCTACAGGAGTTTCCTTGGCTTAACATGTCTGATGCAGATTTCCACCCGGACAGAAGACTTCATTATTGATGCACTGGAGCTGCGCAGTGACATGAACATCCTCAATGAGACCTTCACAGACCCTGCAATTGTGAAGGTCAGCTGCCAAATTTACCAGATTTTAAAAAAATTATTATTGTTCTTGTTTTAGTTTGAGCTTTATTATAGTTAAAATCACACTGTGTGCTCTGTCTTGGTCACTTGATTCTGCTTTCACTCTAATTTGTTCAGGAGGCTGTTTCCTTGATGTTAGGGGTGAATTACTTGCCAGACACACTCATTTAGTAGTTCTATACTTAACATTGAAAAAGAGAGAAAAGAAATCTGATCCTAGACACATGGATATGAAAGCACAGCACTACCAGCCAAGAGTAGAAATGATCTTCATATGATTTCCAATTTTTATGCTTTTCAAGGTCCTTCATGGTGCTGACTCAGATGTGGAATGGCTGCAGAGAGACTTTGGTCTGTACTTGGTGAATGTGTTTGATACTCACCAAGCTGCTCGTCTCCTCAATCTTGGCAGACATTCCTTGGACCACTTGCTAAAGCTGTATTGCAATGTAGATGCTGACAAGAAGTACCAGCTGGCTGACTGGAGGATACGGTAAACACTGACCCCTAATTGGGCTGGACCTGCAAGGTAGCACTTGTTGGCATTGTTAGGGCTTCTACTTGCAGTTATAGGTTAGTCTCAAAGTGAATGAGCAGAGCATTTACCTGGCTGTGCCCAAAGTCTTTGAGTATTATATTTTCCCATGTTTTTTAGAAAATGAGGGTTTTTTTGAAAGATCTGAGAAGATGAAGTAATGAAAATCTGGAAGCCCACTTCTTAGGAACGGTTCTTAACCACTGCAGTGTTATGGAGACAGTATTTGCTCCTCTAGTGCCCCCACAAAAACATATAATCACCTGTGCAAGGCAGAGGAGATGGTGTTGGAGCAATGAACTTGGCTATGCAGGTGCACCCTGCACACCACAGAGATCTCAAGTCTCCTTTTGTAGCATTGTAGAGAGAACTGAGCTGTGAGAAATACCATAGCAAGCAGTTCTGCCACGTGGCTTAGCTGAACAGCAGTCCTGCTCTCCAGCACACAAACAGGAATCTGAATTGGAGAGTACACAGCATTTTACTGCTGTTGCCCAACCAATCCTTCAGTAAGAAGACAGAATTTCCATGTAGCTCTTGGCACATCTCTTGTGCATTTTGCCCTAATGTGCCTTTTAAGAGCAAAGTGACAGTTTGGTGAGACAATGCATTAGTGTAATTGAGGCTCTTTTTCTAGCCCTTTGCCAGAGGAAATGATCCAGTATGCCCGGGATGACACTCACTACCTGCTCTACATCTATGACAAAGTGAGGGAGTTGCTGTGGGAGAGAGGGAACGAGCAGCCCACCCAGCTGCAGGTTGTGTGGCAGCGCAGCAGAGACATCTGCCTGAAGGTACAGCTTCACCTGGTTTGATTACCTGTTCCTTTTTGTGTGTCTGAAAACAGTTGTATCAACTCTGACTCAGTCATGTGCACTCACTTGTTTCACTTGCCAAAGCCCTTGGATTCAGATGCCTTCCTGCTCTTTTTTCAGTGCTAGTATTTTTGAATGCATTCAGGTGTGTCTTTTCTAAGAGAGATGCTTCATTTCTGGTTCTGCTGGATGTTCCTGGAAGTTCAAAGCCTCACTGGAGTTGCATTCTGAGACAACTGTATTGTGCCTGTGGAAAACACTGTCTATGACAGTAGGCTTTGTGTGATGTAGTAAAGCTTGAAGATAATAAAGCTGATCCTGGATTTGATAAGGATGGGTTTCCTCTAATAATGGATGAGATGTGTGTTTTTCAGGAACAGACTTCTACTAATACTTTAGGATAAAAAGCTCAAAGACACATTTTACCAGAGTGCATTCAGTCCCCTGATGTCTGTGTGAGACTCCGTGTCTGAGAGAAGCAAAACAGAAAGCTCACAAGTGCTTCTTTTTTCCTGTCCAGAAATACATCAAGCCCCTCTTTACAAATGAATCCTACCTTGATCTCTACAGAAGGCAGAAGAAACACCTTGACACCCAGCAGCTGGCAGCATTTAGGCTGCTGTTTGCATGGAGAGACAAGATAGCACGTCAGGAGGACGAGAGCACAGGGTAGGAAGTGTTTTGTTATTGACACTGGTTTAATACTTCAGTAAATCTCTTGGATTATGCCCCTTCCACCCCTGAGGTGGGACTATTTTGTTACCTGTAGAAATTACTGTAGTACCTCAGGTTTCTTGTTACACAGAAGTTCTGTTATGTTTCTTTTCTTTTTAACTAATTTCATCATCTCAAACCTTGTAATGGGGGCAGAGTTGTGTACTTTGAAGGTGTTTTTAAGTGTTTTTAAGATTCTGTTACATTCACACCACCTCTTTGTATTGTAGATATGTGCTACCAAATCATATGCTGTTGAAGATTGCAGAGGAGCTGCCCAAGTAAGTTTTGTTCACTCTGAAGGAGTCTTGCTTGATCATAATATCCAGAAAGTCACTTCCAGGCATGTAATTACTTCTGCAGTTGGTCCCTTCCTTCCAGCTGTCAGTACTGCTTTTCTCTACAGTTGTTCAGTTTGGAAGAGAAATAAGTAGCAGTACTCCTTCAGAAGGCTCCAGACTGCTGAGATCCATCACTTGGAATTTATTGCACTAATGAACCATGTTCCTTTGCATTGCTCAATGTCACTCATTCCCTCTGAGATTCCTTCACTTTTACAAAGTAAGAGAGGGATGAGTTCCCCCAGAATTTATTTGGAATTTTTTTGCAGTTCCTAAAGGGGTGGGGAGGGCAAGGGACAGATCCCTCAAAACACCCAATTTATACAATATTTTCCTCAAACATTTGGCACTCATCAACTAACATCCATACTTGAGAATAATAAAAATTCATCTTAAAAGGCAGGTCCACTGCTGGGCTCAGCTTTCATAGGTGAATACTGAATGAAATGATGATGAGGACAGACAGGCCACAGAAAAGTTAAGTGAGAGCAGAGCTGACTTGATGGCTTCTCCTCATCTGCATAAACCTGGTGCAGAATTTCATCAGAGAGATTAATCTGACTTGTCTTGCTCTGTCACAGTCAGGGTAGTGGTTATATCCAGCTGCACATCCTTGGAATGCAAATGCCCAACATACCAGCCATAAATACAGCAGACTGAATTTTCCTCCTCTCTCTTTAGGGAATTCCAGGGTATCATTGCTTGCTGTAACCCTGTCCCACCACTTGTTCGCCAGCAGATTAATGAATTGCATCTGCTCATCCAGCAGGCCCGGGAGATGCCTCTTGTCAAGGTAGGAGTGGCTTGTACCACACAGGAGACAAATCACTGCCATTCCCACAGCCAGGCCCTGCAGCTGAATGGTGACCTGCCATGTGTGTGCTGAAGTTTGCTTTTTGAAGACTGAATGTAGTGTTCTGGAGCAGAGCAGAAAGATTGGTTTCAACTTCTTGCCTGCCTGCTGTGTAGTGGTTTGCACGTGGTGTAGTTTCCTGGAAAAGGAGCAGTAAATAGACACTGCTTGAACAGAATGCAGTCTTATGGTGCACATCACATTTGCCTGTGTGAGGAAGAGCTGCACCTTGTGGAATTTGCTGGCCATGTAAATGGATTCATAAATTTGTTACAGCTATGGTGAGGCAGAAAAACCCAACAGCCCAGGTATAAGTTAAAATATATCTGCAGCATGTTGATACTAATACAGCTTTCATCTTGTAGTGAAAGAAAACATTTGTGAGCAAGAATGTGCCCTTTCTGTGTGAGGTGTTAAAAGGTATAGACAAGTACAAACACTCCAGGAGAAGAAGAAATAATTTTATTAACCTGCTAGCTTGTAATAAATGTGTTGAAAACATTGATAAGGTGGCCAGCCTAGAAGAAATGGGGCTTTTAAGTGACTTACCTTTCTCTCCCATTCTAGTCAGAGGTTACTACGGCAGTCAAGAGAGCACCTCCACCCAACCCTGAGGTACTGTTTGCATATTTTTACTTAGTGTCTTAAGCCTTCAACTTGGAAACAAATGTAACAAAATTCTACCTGCTAGAAAATTGCTTCTTCATTTTACAAGTCTGCTTTAGCTCTGTGCTTTTCTGTGCTACACTCATAATATTAGCAGCTGTAAACTGATATTTTACAAAGCAGCACTTAAGGTTTCATCAGCAAACACTGGCTGCTGGACAGTTTCATGTATGTTATAATATATTGACTGAGCTGTAAGAAGAGAGATTTCAAATGAGTTTCTAAGGCTGACTCATTCTCTCTCCTCATGTTTATGAAGTAAAGCATCTCATTAGCTCGTGGGTGTTTGCACAGGTAGCCTTTTGATGCCAGATGCAATGTGCTCTGGCATGTGAGCTACACTAAGAATATTCCATCTCTGAATTTCATCCCTTTTTTTGGAATTTTCATTAAAGTGTCTCTGCCATATGTGAAAATAATTGATTCATAGTGTATTAATGGTGTTTATAATTTGAATCTCTCTGCAGAAGCTGGAGAATGCCCTCTTTGGACCACATGACAGTTCACAGATTCCTGTGGATGATTTTCAGAATAAGTCTGCCTTGGGTAATTTAGAGTTAACCTAAAGCTGTGCTCATAATGCAGTGATGGAGCTTTGACATGGGGGAAATAAACAATCCTGAAAAAACTTTCAGGGAAATCTCATTACACAAAAGAGGAGTAAAATACACAAGAATCTAATAAAAAATTTATCTCCTTCTCATGCAGACCCTGCACCAGTTTTGGAAGATGTTTGCCTCTTTTCAGACAGTGAGAGGACAATGAATATTCAAGACAGTCAGCCAGAGTCAACGTGTCTTGTTGCTACTGCCACTGTCAGCATTTTCAGTGTAAGCAGTGTGTTTGTGACTGTCAGGAAACAGACTTCATAATCTGATAAAACTGTGTGGAAATGTTGAAAGAAGTAAGGTGGGAATGCATGGCAGTGGTACTTTTGTCAGGCACATGGCCTAACCAAGACAACTGGGTTAGGAGGCCAGCCAGGTTAATTCCATGTCTCTGCAGGGTCACTGCTCTCAGTGGGATTTCAGAATGAGAATCAGCATGGCATGAAGTGGCAGTAGCCAAACCAAAAGAATATTTGTGTTAATATTTCTTCCTTTTTTCCTTTCTTTTAAGGAATGTGATGAAAATGAAGGAAATAAGACGACTTTAACCACTGCACAGAGGAAGGCTCAGCTAATAATGGAGTCCTTTGAAAATCCATTTAAAATGGTAAAAGCCCCCAGTAGTGAGACACAAATTACCCAGTGCAGAGGATGCTCTGAGCTCGTTTTCCATATCAGAAGGGCTTGATAGAGCATCAACTACTGCTCTCTGACTGGAATCAAGGGATTGTCCTTCTTGCAAAGACACATGTGTGTACTTGTTTTCAAAACACATTTAAATATCTCTTGGATGTAAGTCTTTCTACATAATAAACAGACCATTCACCAGGTTTGTTTAAGCTAGTTTTAGGTTTTTCAGATTTGCAGCACATTTTCATCTGTATTTATGGCTGTGGTTAGTGGGCTGATTCTACTCTTGTAGTGAATCAGAGAAACAATAGAATGCTGTTATACATTTGGAGTGGTAAATTACTAGAAAATAATATCAAATTTTTTTCTGGTGTGCAGTTGACAGTTGGTCTGTTGGGGGTGTTTTGGTTTTGGGAGGGGGTTCTAATTGTTTTTTCTTTAATATTTCTCTTGGTAATAGCTGTGGTGACTTCTCTTTTTCCACAAGATGTTCTGTTTGTAGAATACTTCTTCAAATGAACTCACTGATTTACAAGTAGCATTTCAGCAATGAGCTAAATGTCATGTGCTGTGTTTAAAGCAAATTTTTTTTTCCTCTCTGCAGTATCTACCTCCAGAGGAGAATTCTGCCTATGTCTCACAATCTGCAAAGTTTGACCCATCATCAAAAATTTATGAAGTAAGAGTGGTGCTAAAATTTCCTGCCAAGTAGTACAAAAGAAACAAGTTTGTTTATTTTCCATCAGGAGCCTCAGCAATATAGATTTTTTTTCTCCGTGGATACTTCTTGAGAAACTTAACATGTTTCTGTGACATTTGTATCCTTTGCAGAGTCAGGGATTGAGACATTCTGCTGTATAGTCCCTGTCTGTCAAAGCTGAAAACTCTACTGAAGTGTCTGCATTTGTTCTCAAGGCTTCTTTGTAGCTCAGAACTTTTAAAGCATTTGGTTTTACTTCACCTAGTGCAGCAGATCCTGATTTTACAGTTGAATTTGATCTTTTGTACTTTTAATGAAGCCCAGCATGTGTTAGCAAGTTTATAAACAACTTCTTGTCATAAAACTTGAAAGAAAGTGTTTCCAGGTAATACTTTTTCCTTGCAGATCAGCAGTCGCTGGAAGTTGATGAGTCAGGCACCAGTACAGAAGTCCAAGAACGACACCAGTAAGAAAGCAGCCCAGCAGTCAGGTACAGCCCTTCTTCTTTCCTTGGTGTGTCTGCCAGCATGCTTTTCCCAAGGCATGTAGGTTGCTTTTGTAGATGATGGATTTCCTGATGAATGACATTATTTGTTAACAGCTGTACTATGTGTAGTTTGAGGCTTGATACAAGTTGCTTTGCTTGCTTTTTCTAAGCCCCTGGCTAACTCAGTCCTGCTTTTTACAGTAATGCTTGTTTGTCTCCATAGCTGCCCGTGCCCAGACACAGAAGTTGCATAAAAAGGCAGCACAAAATGTTGTATCTATTCGTCAGCAAGCCATGGTATGTCATAGAATTCCTCCTTCCAGCCATTGCTCATCTTGATTGTTATAACAGAGTTCAGAATGAGACTCTGAGCCCTGTAACTGAAATACCTGAATGACAGTTTTGATAGGAGTCCTTCTGTGGTGCTGCCCCAGGTGTAACAACAGGCCTCTGCTAATTGTGCTGTGCTCATCATCACAGCCCTCTAGGTGTTCAGTGGGGAATGTTTTCCACTGATGCACCTCTGCTCCTCACTTCCTTTAGGATCCCTCAGTTGTTCTGCATAGGTTTCCCCAGATATGCCAGTGGGGCCACAGCAGATCTCAGCTTCTTGTATCCTGGGAAATGACAATTTGGCTTTTCATAAAAGTCCCTACTGTGAGGAGGGGAAAAAAAAAGCAGTTTAGGCCCCAGGAAGAGCACAGAGCTTTCTGCCCATGCTGTATTGCCAAAGACAGGAGCAGTCACTGGAGCCTGGCTCCATTGGGCAGTTAATCTGCCCAGTGAGATACTTCATTCTCCTTTCCTCAACTTACCATTTTTTCTGTTTTCTCATAGCAGGAACAAGCTAATAGGAAGAGGGAGAGAGACACAAGTGAAATGGGAGCAGAAACAGAAGCAGAGTTGCCAACAAAAGAAAAGAAACGGCAAAAAAGCCCCCAGCAACCAGAGGAGGTGGAAGCACCGAAGCAGTTTACCCCCTTTGATTACAGCAATTCCAACTTCAAAGTGTTTGCAGGTATGGTCTGGTCCCTTGCTGAAGTGCTGCAGCTGTGGAAAATGTTACCAGCTGAGCCTTGAGAAGGCTGTGTGAGTGTGAGTGCCAGTGCACAATGGTACAATGTGCTTACCTTATAGTGGGGAAATACTTGAAGAAATTGACTTGAGGAATGTACACTTTAATATCCCTTTTCTGATTTGGAAACAAAATCCTGAAACAATTGGCCAAGTGGGTTGTGGATGTGGATTTGGATTTTGTTTCTTTGTCTTAATCTGTTTAATTGGACCCAGGAAGAAGGAGGCAAAGGAGATTTGACTCCTTTGTAAAAAAGCACCTATTCAAAAACATCTCCTGCCCTTAAAAGATTGTTCTGGATTTTACTGTGTGGGAGACTGTAGTGATTCCTCCATATCATCAGAGGAACACTGTGGAATGCATTGTTCTTTATAGAAAATTTTAGTGACAGCTTCTCTCCTCTCTGTTAGGAAGCAGCAAATCCAAACAGTCCCCACAATTTGATCCTGCCAAGCAAGCTTACACAGGCAAGGTAAGGGCTTGTCCTGAGAGGGGGAACAGAGATGTGGGTGACTGTGTGTCCCCAGCTGGGGGCTCTCTGGGAGGGCACGGGGTATTTCCTGCCTCTGCAGTGTTACCTCACAGCTGCTGAGATACAGCTCCCAATCACAACTGCAGGCTTTGTGAGGAGGAGCTTCCTTGGAGTCCCTCAGACTCTCTTCTTGTTTCCCACCTGTTCGTGCATTGCTCACACCTATGTCTCTATACTTCACAAGCATGACACTTGGACCACAACAAATTCCAGTACCAAATTCAGTTCTCAAAAATCACAGGTATTCCAGTGGTTCCAGGACATGTCAGGTGTGTGTGTTGTTCGTGTACTCCTCCAAGTACTGTTATTAGGAACAGTCTCAGCTCAGAGATTTTTTACTTAACTTATTACTAATTGAGATTGAAAAGAGGAAAGAACCCATAAACAATCAAACCATGGCTTGGTGATGAACAGAGACAGTGTTTTGTGCTGCCTTTTCAGGGAAGTCTGTGACCAGCACAGGGAAGTCAATGAGGAGATTTCTGTGAGGTTGGAAAGATCTGGCAGCACATGAATCTTATGGAATATACTTGGCAGGAACCTCACTGTGGTGGTGTTTTATTTGTTTGTTTGTGTTTGTCTTTGTGCAGAAATTTGCTGGAGCTAACAAACTTCAACAGCCTGGGAACCGGAGCATGTCCTACCTGGCAGGGAAAGCTGAAAGGTGTGTTTTTAGCCTGCTCTCATCCAGCTGGATTGTTTGCACACCCAGAGCCATGGGCAGAGCTCAGCTATTGTCCTCTGCTGCTGTGGGAGCTTTAGCATGTGTTTAATGGAAGAGGTCACATCACAGCCTGACATCAGTTTAAAGGGGAAAAAACCAAACAAAACAAACAGTTTAGGATTAATGCAATCAAAGAGATGTCTGGGTGGAAGGTTTGAAATGCCGAGGTAAAAGTTTGTGTTAATGGGTGTGGGAGTGGCTTTCTTTGATCAGAGATAGGTGGAAGTGGAGAGAACATCTACCTAGCCTGGGAGGAGTAACAGTACTGCCGAGTGTGAACATTCTTGTCCTGAATAGATACTTAATGTTTAGTTTACAGGAGTTGATTGTTGTGTGTTACTTAGTCATAAAAGAGCAACACCACCTGAGGGCTGCATTGGAGGGAGAAGGGTTCTGTCTGCCTCAGGACCCTTTCTTGATAGAATCTTTGTAACATTGTCACTGTTCAGTCTTGAGTGATACTGGAGCTGGAGTTAAAGTGTTGAACTCTTTTGCAGGAGTTCCACACACCACTGGCCAAAGAGATAATCTCTGTTACAGGACCTGTGGGAGTTGCTGCTGATGGAAACAAAGTTAGAAGCGTTGCCACCATAGGAAAGCAAATGCCAGTCATTGATCAGTTTTTGTATAGGAAAGTTTTTAAAACCATTAAAATCCTTTTCTCCAAAAGGAAAAACCTCTTATTGATGTCCCTTTTGTTATATTCACGTTGCTTTTTTTTCTAATTATACTCAGTGTTGTTTTGTTTGTAATTTTGAAAGTTGTGTGTCCTCAAACACAATGAGGCTAAACTTGTCACTTCTGGAGCTGCCTGAAGTGCAGAACCAGCAGCTCATTTGGAGTATGGGAGGAATCTCTTGGCATCTCTAAAGGTATCACAGAAATAACAGAGTTGCAGTAGATGTGACTCAAACCCCAGCAGTTCAGAGGAGAAAATGAGGCCAAAGTGTCTTTCATGATAGACCTCACTTAGAAATTGAACTGCAGAGCTCATCTCTTACAAGACAAGGTACTACAGAAAAAGAGCTTGTTTACCTCACAGTGTTTGTGTATTTTAAGGAAAAAAAAAAGAGCACCAATAAAGTTACAGAGTGAAATTAGGCAGAAAGGAAAACCATGGATTGGCAGGGTTGTGGGGAAAGGCAGAGGGTTCTGTGCTGCAGCTGAATCTCTGCTGCTAAATTAACATGTCCAGGTTTCAAATACCCACAGTGAGTTATCCTTAAGTCTTTGTAGAGAGAATCAGAAACGGCACCAGGAGGGGTCAATGACAGAGCTTGCTCCAATGGTGACCTCTGAGAGCTGTAATATTGCTGTGGAGAGGTGGAGAACGGGACTTTATTTTACCAAGATTATAAGGAGGCTTGAGATTTAGTTTGTTCTCAGTCTTTTTCCCTGATTCTGGGAAATAGGGAGTGGAAGGAACAGAGGAGGGGTTTTCCTCCTGAGGTACCTTAGTGTGAACAGTGCCAACTCAGCAGCATTGTAATGGTAGAACAGAGTCTCTTTCTGCTTACAAAATCTGCTTGCATGGCTGAATATTGGAGATTTTTTTTTTAAAGGCAGTTAAATAACAATTGTCTCCAAGTGCATTTGCAGAGGCTGCCAATTCCTTGTTAGCTTTACCAGTTCTTGTTATTTCTTAAACTTGAATAACAGCTGTTAGCAAAAGCCCCATTGGCCCTGGGGATATCAAAACCTCTGTGGTTTAAATCCTCTATTTAAAATTCCAAGGAAAATGACATTTCAAGGATGATCCTAATTTTAGTATTTTGTGTTTTCCCTTTATGAGTTGTCATAGGTTTTAAAAATGTCCTTAATGGAAGTGACTGGGAACTACATTGATGCTTTATTCCCTTGGCTGTGGAGCTGTGGCGCTGGAGTCCCCCGCTGTGAGGTGGTTTTAGTGTTGAGCAGCAGCAGTTGGAGAGCTGCTCTCGGCAGGAGCTTGGTGCGTCTCTCCCGAGTCTGTCTCAGCACAGGCTCTGCAGGGCACTGCGCCTGAACCTGTTTTGTGACAGCCACAGAACCGCAGCGTGGGCGAAGCTGGCAGGGTCTGCTCCGCTCTCCCTGCTCGGGGAGGTTCAGCTCGGAGCACGCGGCTCAGGATCGGGTCCGGTGAGAGACTCCGCACTGCTCTGGGCGAGGCGTTCCGGTCCTTGCCCACCCACACAGCAAAGTTCTCCTAACGTTCGGCTGGAACTTCACCTGCACCGCTCTCTGCCCCTTGCCTCGGCTCCCACCGGTCGGCACCGCTCAGCGGAGCGCGGTTCTCTCTCCCCGGCATCTCCCCCTCACACATTTACACTCACGAACGAGGCGCCCTCTCGCCCGTCTCTTCTCGAGGCTGCACAGGCCCAACTGCCTCGGCCTTTCCTCCCGAGAGACGCTCTCCCCAGCCCCCCCGTGAAACCAACGCGCTCCAGCCCTCAAAACCCCCCGCCGAGACTTTCCCGAGAGCGGCGGCGCTCGGAGCCCTCGCGGCCCGGGCGCGCC
>VZRX01009167.1:3223-24917 GCA_013398075.1 Notiomystis cincta | reverse complement strand
AGCTGGAACCACAGGAGTCAGTACAGGGGAGGGGCTGGACTGGGGCTCCTGCTCCTGTTGGAAGTGGACAAACCTGGGCTTGTGCTCCTTCTCCAGCTCCTGATGGGATGATGCAGCTGGAGGAGAAAGTGATTTATGAGCTCCAAGTCCTTCCTCCAGATTTGCTCCTTAATGGATCCCAGTGGTTGGACCTGGTGGTCTCTGAGGCCTTTTCCAAACCAAAGGATTCTGCAATTCCACGATCTTCCCATAAAAACTCACAGATCCCTGCAAATCCACTGGAAGGGGATGAGGTTGGAGGTGAAAACTCCCAAATTCCTGACTCAGGAGCTGCAATAAACTTTATTTTGGAGGATTTTAATCTCTTTGCAAATCAAAACCTGAACTGCATCATTTCTTCAGAGGAGGGTGGCAAAGAAAATCCTTGTTTGGAAAAGTAGGGAAACTGAGGCACAGCACAGGACTTGGGAAATCCTGGCCAGCTCCAATATTCCACATTTATTAGAAGATTTTTGGAGCTCATTTCTTGGTGGAATAAACCATGGGCTGGTGATAAACTAGTAAGAAAATAATCCTGTGTCCAGGGAAACTTGGACTGCCAGAGTCAGGGGAGGGAATTGTGCTGGACAGGTCAAGTTCAGCTCCAAAAATCAATCCCTCTTTTGGACAGATTCCTCCTTTTCTGGAGGCAAAGGAGATTTTCCCATGGAAAGCTGTGTTTTGTTCATTAAGAGGAGAAGCTGCTCTGCCTGTTCAAATATCCCAATGAATGCTGGATAAATAAATCCTAAAGGATCTGTTTAATAAATTATATTTTTAAGCACCCTCAGCATCCTCAGCCCCTCAGTGGAATTCAGAGGATGCCCAGGAGTAGCAGGAATTTCAGAGGAAAATAAATTCTCCCCTTCCTTGTAATTCCCTTTCCTTCCCAGTCCAGGTGCTTCTATAGGAACCTCCCAAATCATAAACATTCAAATTTTCCAGCCTTCTTTTTATGGGAAAGCTGGGAAGGAAGCATCCAGCCCCAGTGACAATTTGCATTTTGTAAAATCCCGATTTTCCACGATCCGTTAATTTTTATTGTGATCAGCCACAAGTCCTTCCCCTCCATGAAGAAATGTTTAAATGGTCTCGGAAGGAGATTTTGGGGCCCAATTCCACTCAAATACCAACAAAAAAGCAAAGACCCCCCACCTTTCTCTCCTGTTTTCCAAGAAGGGAAGGGCTGGAGCATCCCAGGCCTGAGGACTTTGCCTGGATCCCCTCTTTGGCCGTTTTCACATGAAAAAGTGGTTTATTAATGAAGCCTGGTGGAATTACATCCCCTCCTCACACGCCTGTAAAATTCCACAGGCTCCAAATGAATGGAATTGGTGCGTTTGATCCCCGTTCTCCCTCTCACTCCATCCCCTCGCTCCAAATTTCCTCTTCCCCACTTCATAAAAGAATTTTCTCCCCAAGAAATGCTGTTCCTGCTTTGCTGATGGGGTCAGGACCTTTCTTTTTTAGGTTTTTTTTTCTCTTTTTTAATCCATTTTATTGCCCCCAGGGAGGGAGGTTTTCCATCTGGGAGCTGTGTAATGCAATCCAAAAATAACAGCATGGCTGTTCCCTCCCTGTGCCCCTGGAGCCCTGGGAAGGGACCACCATCATCCCTCTGGAATGATGGAGAGATGGGGAAAACCCTGCCCCAAATCCTGATTTATATAAATATATTATGTANTGAGGGAGAATTTTTCCTTGGAGGAACCCTTGGATAATTTAAGAAATTAAGCAAGTGAGACTGGGAGCATCTTTGCCCCCACAGGGATCCTGGCGACCTCTGGATTTGGGCTCTTTTCCCAAGAAACCTCTGCTCCAATGAAGATGCTGGGCCAGAGGCAAAGCTGAACTGGGCAGCCTTTCCTTGGAAAAATGGGGAGAAAAAAGGAAAAAAGTCTTGTTTGTTTTCATGTCAGCCTGTGCCCCATTGCCCAGAGCCCGAGCTGTGTCCGGGTGTGTGGGCACATGGGGACAATTCACCTGAAAATGGAAAAATCCATAATTTTTGTCAATTTTTATCAAACTTCTGAGCTTCTCCCTGTGCCTCAGATCCCAGCAGAAATCCCAGGCTCCCTGCAGGCAGGAGATCCCAACTGGGACCATCCCAAATTCCAAATCCAGGGAGGAGGTGCAGGACAGCAGCTCCATCCTCCCACTCAGCCCTGGAATTCTGCCTCAGTCCCAGTTCCAGCCAGCAGGAAGCGGGAAGGCTTTATCCCAAAGAGTGGGGTTGTTGGGAATCCTGCTCCAGCTCCTGCTCCCCAGGGGCCCATCTCCCACATCTCCTCTTCCATGTTCCTCAGCCTCCCCCTTCCTCACCTCCTGCCTTCTCCTCCAGAAAAGGGAAAGGCCATAAAACTCGGGGTGTCCTTTGCTGCACCCCCAGCTCCTCCCATCCTGGGACTACCTGGGCATGGAGCACCCTCACCCACCCACCTGCACAGCCCCAGAACCCTGGGAAAGCAGGATCCTCTGGGCTGGAAGCAAAGATGAAATCCTGAGCTGGGACAGCTTCAATTGCATCTGGTAGTTCAGAACTCCCTCCTATGTGGCCTTGGATGTTTCCAGAGAGTGATGCTCAGCACAGCCCAGGACATTCCAAAGGGCAGGCTGGGCTCAGCAGGGGGAGGCTGAACTGAGGATTCCCTGTGCAGAGCCCTTGGGATCGTGGCACTGCTGTGCACCACTTGGAAAAGCACATTTTGAACCCAAACCTTCCCAAATCCCTCAACTCTGCAGTTTAAATATCTCCCAGAACAACCCAAGGGCAGCCTTGGCTTTGGAAAACTTCTCCAGCCTGGGATCTCAGCCCCACAGCCCTGTCCCAGGATTAGGGGGTGCCCTGAGTCCTTCCCAATCCACACAGAGTGGGGAAACAGGGAGTCAAGAAACAGAATCACAGAATTCCAGGATGGTTTGGGTTGGGAGGGATCTTAAATCCCATCTCATTCTACTCCCTGCCATGGGCAGGGACACCTTCCACTGTCCCAGGTGGCTCCAAGCCCTGTCCAACCTGGCCTTGGACACTGCCAGGGATGAGGCAGCCACAGCTTCTCTGGGCACCCTGTGCCCACCCTGAGAGGGAACAATTCCTTCCCAACATCCCATCCATCCCTGCCCTCTGTCCATGGGAAGCCATTCCCTGTGTCCTGTCACTCCAGACCCAGGGAAGCTGCTGAGGACTGACCCAGCTCGTGCCACGTGTTCATCCCCAACCCCTCCATATAGGAGAGGGTGGGAAAAGGACAGGAGAGGGATTTTAGGCTGACAATTCCATATGGCATGAAGCCCCTTTTGGAAAGCCATTCTGAGGGTGGACTGTAGATCTCCATAAGTTATTCCCTTGGATATCCAATAAAATACCCCTGCATCCTCTTCTCCTACCCCCTGCCCAAGGTTGTGGAGATGCCAGAAAGGAACAAGCCTAGAAAGCCACCCCAAATCCTTTCCCAGCTCACACTAAAAATGCTGCCTCTGCTCTGCAACCACTGGAAACAGCTATTTAGGGGGGAAAAAATGCCACCCTTAACAAAACTGGGTGTTTCCCATGAAAAACTGGGATAAGATATGATAGCCAGAGTAGCAGGGGGGGAATACTTTATTATCTATTTATATATCAATTTTATATAGATATTTAATCTCTATCATCTATTTTATATATCTCAAATATTTAATATCTATCATATATTTAACTCCCAAATCCCCAAGGAAGGTGTTTTACAGTCACCTTTCCCATTCTCCCCTTTGTTAAACCAGTTGCAGCTTCCAGGCAGGAAATAAATCTCAAATATTTTGCCCCTTGCAGCCAAACTCAACCCTTATTTATTTTAGAAACATGGCTTGGAAAGAAACTCATAAATCCCTCATTCCTCAGAGCTTCCAAAGCTCCTGGGAACATCATTTTCCTTTGAAGTGGAAAGTGGGAAAAGCAAAGGTTGGGAAAAGAGGCTGGTCCTGCATAACAGTTTTCCCTCCTGCTGCACCTCTCTCTCATCAGAGTTTCCAAAGGGTTTATTTTCAGTTTTAAAATGGGTTTCACTCCCTGGTTTTGGTTCCAAAATTGCAGGGGAAAGATCCCAACCTGTCAGATCCAAGGCTCTTCTCATAGGTGTGCTTTAAGAAAAGAAGGGAAAAGGAGACATTTGGCCTTTTTCTCCTAATTTGAGGGAAGATAGTAGGCAAAGTGTTAAAACTGGGATTTTTGGTGTTATTTTGGGAAGCAGAGCTGACCCTCAGCACAGCCAGCACCACTAGAGGGCCCAGAAAGTGTTTAAGTGATGGTGGTTCTTTCCTTACTGTGCTTATCATGGTATCCAGTGCCCTAAAAATTGCTTGTGCATCACTCAATCCCTCCAAAAAAATTATTATTATTATTAAAAAAAAAAAAAAAAAGGTTCCAGCAGTTCTTTGGGAGGATTTTTATAGAGAGGCTCCTCCAAGTCTCCTATGACAGCAAACCTCACACATTTCAGCCCCTGTTTGCAGATATCAATATCACTATTTTGTTTATAATCCATATTTTGGGCACATTTGTACCTGTTTTAAGTTATTTGGGATCAATACAACCTGCATGGATGTCAGTCCCTTTCCCAGGATGGAATTCAGCTCACAATGAGCCTCCTGCCATGGGTAATTCCCCGGGGGCTGCAGGAGCCTCCTGGCACCTGGGGTTGAACAGTGATAATCAGTTCTCCTGGGATTTTTTAAACTGTTTTGTCATGAAATGAGGAAGGGAACAGCTTTTCCTGCCGTTCTTCTCTTGGATATTTGGTTTTTTAGCTTAGCAAATCGGGAGGAGAAGGCCCTCCCCGGAGTGGTCTGGGGCTGTTCCAGGCTCGGGAACAGGGATGTTTCCGAGGAGGGATGTCGGGAGATGTTCTCCCAGCCATTATCCGTCTTTCCCGATGGAGATCTGTGCCTCCAGCAGCCTCTGCCCCTCCCGAATCATCCCTGAGAATTCCCAGGGGACAGCACTAAGAGCTCAGGAGACTCCTCGGGGACACCATTAAGGATTAGAGATGGGAAATGGGATATTTATGGGAGCAGTGATGAGCGAGGGCGAATCTAGAAAGCAGAGCAACCTCCGACTGTTTCTGACCTAAATTTGGGGATTCCCAGAGCGAAATTCACGGCGATCCCGGTGCTGCTCCCAGCGATGCTCCAACAGCCTCACAGCCAGCGGTAAAAGAGCGCTTTGAGCAGGAGCGCGAGTCCCAGGGGACGCTGGCATTCCCAGAGTGCCTCTTCGGAGTGGGAAATCCGTGCACACGCAGGAATTCCAGCCACGGGAGGCAGCTCCCAGCGGAGCAGCTTCCTGAGCATCCCCGTGCCGGGACCGCGCCGGGGCCGGGGCGCAGGAAGGGACCGGGCTCCTTTCCAGAGCTATCCCGGGGCTCTCGCCGGGGCTCCCGAGCAGCCAAGATGTTTCCTGGAATTCTTGCTGGCCCTGACCCGGCTTTGGTTATCGAGGTGCTGCTGCTGGGCTATCGCTGACCTTCCCCCCGAGCCCGGGCTGCAGCATCCCCCGTTCTGGGCTTTATCTGTCCGTGGATTTCGCTTCCTTTGACGTCTTTGGATCAGCACGGAGCAGAGGCGGCTCCGCGGGCTGGAGGAGGCAGCAGGGGAGCATCGCAGCCCTCTGTGCCCTCGGGAGCCACGGGCACAGATAATCCCGTGGGATGCTGCAGCAGGGTAGGAATCCTGCTGCCTCCACTCAGCTTGGGAAGAGTAAATTCCATTTGCCCATCCATGAACAGCTCCCAAACCCCTCCATTTAAACTTGCATTGATGTAAGGTCCTAGAGGATCCTGGAATGGTTTGGGTTGGAAGGGACCTTAAAGCTCATCCTGTCCACCCCTGCCATGGGCAGGGACACCTTCTCCTGTCCTGGATTGCTCCAAGCCCTGTCCAACCTGGCCTTGGATACTCCCAGGGGTGGGAATCCTGGATAAATTTAGGATGTCCTTGTGAAGCGCTAGGAGGCTTGGGGTGGAGCAGGAGGTGTGACCCTTCTTCCCCAGCCTGGTAGGATGTTCAGAGTCAAACCTTGGTGGGATCTTAAACCCAGTCAGGCACTGGACTCCCCAAGCCCTTTCCACAACAAACCAGCATCCATGGATGGATGCAGCCCTTTTTGGGGAGTGGGAACCCCAAATCTGGCACTGGGGAGCTGCAATTACCAAACCCAACCCTCACCTCCCCATTCCCACTGAATTACCCAATCTTACAGAGAGCCCAGCCTTTAAAGGGCCCTTCCAAGCCAAACTATTCCAGGATTCCATGACTTTCTGGGGCTCACCGTGTGCTTTGGGAACACCATCACCCCACAAGCCCCGGTGCCTGCAGGGACCAGCCGCACCCCCAGACCTCAGACGCTGAGCTGCGTCACCGCCCGCCAGGGTGGCCTTGGCCCTGCGCTCGCCCTCTCCAGCCTTTTCCCTCCTCCCACTCCCCATTGTTCCCGCATCCCGGCCCTGACCCCGGGTATTTATAATCCCCCTTTCCGGGCCGGCATTGTGTGGCGCGGCCCTGGATGAGCCGAGCTCCGCTCCGCGCTTCCGCGCTTTCCTGTTTACGGCGCTCGGGTGGAGCAGGCCCGGCCCCTCCTCGGAGACCTCCGCACAATTCTGTTTCTCCTTCCAGCAGGGACACAGAAGGTGGCTTGGGATGGATCCAGCAAAGCCAGAAAGCCCCCGAGGTTTGGGAATAATTGGGTTAACTCAAGACGAGCTGTAAGACCCTGCTATTGACACGGAGTCAAGCACTGCACCAGCTTCAGACCCTGAAGAATTTGTCCTGGGACTGCTCAGGCAATAAAATCTGGGCTATCTCAAGTTCTTCTACCTCCCTGAAACACTTTGTGACCCCAAAACAATATCCAGGCTCAGATTTGGGCCCCAAATGGATTTTTTTTTCTGCTAGAACAGGCAGTGTTGTAGCTCAGCAGGCCATGGCCATGGCCATGCCTTGACACAGGCAAGCCTTGGATGTGTTTTATACTTTAAAAAGTGAAAAAATATCTCCATTCTGTGCTGATCCTGAGTGTGGAACTGTTCATTCCAGCAGCAGAGACCTTTTTCCCAGATAGTTTTTATTGTTGGGGGAGGTAAATCAGCTCTGGCAAGGGGCAGAGCCGAGGCTGCCAAGAGCTTGTGGTGACCTCTGTGACAGAGCTGGGCCACAACAGGATGGGCTTTGGGCTCCTCTCTGCTTCAGGGTTTCAGTTCAGGCTGCCAAAAAAATAACTTGGTGTTTAATGGGAAAAGGTGTGGCAAGAAAATCAGCCCTGACCCCGGTTCCATTTGCTCTTGCTCAGGCGGGTGGATGAACGTGAGGGATCCCCAGCCCTCACTGTGGTGCTGT
Organism: Notiomystis cincta; assembly: GCA_013398075.1. Lineage (NCBI taxonomy): Eukaryota > Metazoa > Chordata > Aves > Passeriformes > Notiomystidae > Notiomystis > Notiomystis cincta. Next base: position 17,513 of record VZRX01009167.1, on the reverse strand, counting down.
CCTGGCAGAGGGAGAGCCAAGGCAGAGGGAAAAGGTGTTTTTCTCATGCCAGAAAGAGATAAAATTACAAAAAGGAGGCAAACCAACCCCTGGGTTTTCTCTGAACAAGATGTGACCAGCAAGGTGGGCAGAAGGGTGGCCCATCCCCACCATTATCCCTCTGCACTGCAGAAGGGATCATTTATCCACATTTCCCCACTTTTTTGCTGACCAGAGCCATCACTTCCCCCACAGTCTGCAGACGTGTCCCCAGGGCCAACCCCTACCCTGCAGCAGCACCCTGGGCAGCCCTGGAGCGCTCCCTGCCCCGGGAATGGAACAAAGCCAACTCAAACCCTGCCGGCGTTAATCTCCCCCTCACACCGGCCGGGTGGGGCCAGCGCTGCAGGAAACCCCCATTCCAGGCCATTCATTAATCCAAACTGGATAAATCATTATCTCTGCTGCCTGTCCCCAGCCCTCAGCCTGGCTCCAGGTGGGGACGTCACTCGCGGCCCTGATCCATCCCTGGAGGAACTGGAGGCATTTTTCCCTCGGACGTGTGAGCAAACAATGGCCCTGACTCATGGAGCTCTAAATTTTGGGGGGGTTTTCCTGGTCCCAGCCTGTCCAGGGAGAATTCCCCCTGAAATCCCACCTGCAGCCCTGGCAGATGTGCAGAGCCCACAGCTGTCACTCCACATTTATCCTTTATCTGCCCCTGACAGGCCAGGCAAACAGAATTCCAGATGTTTCCTACCCTGGAGCCCAGCCCATGGTTTTGGGGGTTTTCAGTGTTGTTTTGGGTTGTTCAGTGTTTGTTTGACTTGTCTGGCACTGGGACACCTGAAGAGAGCAGCTGCCTGCAAACACTGGTTTATTTTCCCCCAAAATAGGAAAAAGAAATTTTAAATTTCCATGCAGCTCCTGTTAGTCAATACTTAGCATAAAAATAAAATCCCATGTGCTATCTAACTGGTTAGGTCATTGATAACCTTATTTAGGAGGAGAGGGATGGATAACAGGAGTAATCCCACATAAAGGAGGCTGTGTGATCACACCAGCCATCATGTAAGGATCTGAATTCCCTTTGCTGGGAATGGCACCACGATGGAAACCCAGCTGAAGGCTGGTGCATGCATTCCACAGGTTTCCCTGATCCCTGGGAGGGATGGGATCAAACAGCTCCTGGAATGGTTTTAGATGTGTTGGTTTTGGCAGAATGAGAACTCCTAAGAAAAATAAATATATATAAAAAATTGATTTTAGTTTTCACTTTTAAATTTTATTTTAACTCTGAAGCAAAATATTTTCCATGGAAAGCCCATGTCTGGCTGCCACTGTCTGTGAAGTCGAGCTGGTGAACCTGATCCAAACATCCCACCCATGGCCTGTGCCAGTGTGGGCTGGAGTTCCTCAGGATTCTTCCCTCGTCTGCCAGACCTGTTCCAGGCACTGCAAACTGAGCTTTGCCAGCACAAATCCCACCCTGCATCACCTCTGTCCCCCAGAAAACTCCCAAAAAGCAGCAGCTGGGGAAGGGACTCCTTGGAAGTGCTTTTGGGGGAACTGGTACATCAAGAAACATGGGGCAGTGGGATGGGGGAGTTTCCAGCAGGAAAATGTCGATTTTTCTCGGGGCAAAAAGCAGGATTGTGCTGGTGATCTGCCTGAAATGAGCTGGGAAATTGGTGGAGGTGAAGCTGGAGATCCACATCCCTTCCACATGGCAATCAGAAGGCTGCTGAAGTGCTGAGATTCCACCATGGAGTTATGCCAAGTGTTTTCTCAGCATTAATTCCCACTTTGGACTTTTCTGGGTGAGCCCCTGCACAAGTCCCCAACAGTGCTGATGCTCTTGGTGCTATGGATCAGCTCTCTGGAGACAGAGGTTCCTTCCCTCATTTGGAGGAAAATAAAATTCCTACCTTGACTTGAAATCTGCAGTCACAGATCCATGGAATCATGACAGGTTTGGGTTCTTGGAAGGGATCGTAAAGACCACCCAGTTCCACCCCCTCTCCATGAGCAGGGACACCTTCCACTGTCCTAGGTTGCTCCAAGCCCTGTCCAACCTGGCCTTGGACACTTCCAGGGATGGAGCATAACTCCATTCCTAATTAATAAAGGGAAGCAGAGGCAGAACAGGGTCACACATTGACAGTGTGATTGAAAAACTCCACAGCTCCTCCACGTCCAGAGGAGACTTCCCAAAGCATCCCTGCTCCATGACCATTGAACCCTGCTGGGTTCATATGGAGCATCACAAAAAAGAGGAATTAAAGGGACTGGAAAGGGAAAGTTCTTTATTTCACTGCCTGGTGAGTGGCAGCTACAGGCAGTGGAATTTCCCTTTCATTATATTCAGGTCATTAGGAAGAAGCACATGAGTTGTGGATTCCTTTACCTCGTAGCCATTGAGATAAGGCCTGGACAGTTGTTGGTTTTTTATCATCACTAAGGGTGGGACTCACCTTGCTTGGTGCAGGTCACTGAGGTTGCATTGAGGTGACATGGGGACACGGCTCCAAGATCCATGAAATTGCTGGAGGAGTTCCTAAGTGCTCTGCAACCTCCACTGGATTGTTGAGAAGAGCTGGTTCCATGTCCTTCCCACACTGAGCAAGCAGGGGCTGGGCTGCCTGGGGGATAAACTGGGACACACAGGTTCCCTTTTCCTGAGAGGAAGAAGGCTTGTGGCCGTAACACCCTGGGATCACCCAAAGCCCCTGGAGCTGCTGTGTCCCAGGTCCATCCCTGCAGAACCCCCACCATCTCCTGCCCAAGGCCACCTGGAGCCTCCCTTGCACTGTCCTGGCCCTGCTGGCGCCCAGGAAGCCAGAGCTGGCTTTGGAAAATCAGCAGCTTTTCCCTGCCCTCGTTGGGCAGGACATGGAAACCAGGCCAGGTCTGAGCCCCAAACCACTCCCAAAGCTGGATTCATGGAGCCCCTGCAGTGCCCACTCAAAGCCACCCACTAAAGCCACCCACTCAGCACGTGGGGTCACTGAGCCTCAGGGTCACAAGGGACACAGGGACACCTGAGCACCAGCCTGATCTCCGGAATTTCTTTTAGATCAGCACCAGTCCAGGCTGGTGGCTCTCAGCAGACATGGGCTGGTTGGGATTGTTTTTGGAATATCAGTGAGTTTTCCAAGAGTTTTGGCTTCCAGTGACAGTGCTGGCTCTGTGATCTTACCTGGGAGCAGCAGAGAGCCAAGGCTCTGTCTGGAACATCTGCCCAGCCCCATCCAAGGCTGTGTGAGAAACATCTGCCCAGCCCCATCCAAGGCTGTGTGAGAAACATCTGCCCAGCCCCAGCCTCCCCATATTTGGCCCTGCAATTGCTGCTCCCTAAGAGCACCAATTTGGTTTAAATATCAATTACGAATTAGGATCGTGCTCCAGCTCTTGCAAAGGTGTCTTCAGCACAGGTATGGCAAGAAACACCTGGAGAATCCATGGCAGACGTTTCCAGATGGCTCCATGGAACGTTTCCAGGATCAGTAATTTCTTTTACCCATGGTAGGGAAGAGGTATCATTTATAGGACAATTTTCCTTCCTATAAAAATGTCCTGAATGCAGCTCTGCTGCCCTCCAAGACCGGATGAAGCTCCAGGGTAAACAGGATCACTGCAGGGATTTGATGGGAAAAGGGATTTAGAGGAGATCAGCTTCTGCAGAAGAATCCAAAGTTTTCTGAGGGATGATTTTTACCCATGATAGGGGAAGTTGTATCATTTACAGGATGGGTTTTCCTTCAGGTGAAGGGATTGAGAGGAGCAGGAGAGCTCTGAGCACATGGGATGAGGACAAACAGGAGATCTGAGCAGCAAAGATGGAAAAAGCCAAGGACATGGATATGTGGAGATTTCAAAGCTGGAAAATTGGTGGGTAAATCCTAAAAGTACCCATCCAATTTTTCCACCCCTAAGATGCTTTTTCCCTTTCTCAGCTGGATGCAGCTCTGGACCAAAGGCAGCTCAGCATTCCAAGATTCCCATAAAATATCCTTCATTCCACTCCAAAGGAGAGGTGGTAGTGGTTCCCTGTGCCTGGGAGGGCAGAAGGAAGAGCAAGAAGGGTCAGAGGAGGGAAAGTGATCCTTGATATTGGCTGGAATGGGATAGGGAGGATTTGTAGAATCTCCACATCTGCCAAACACAGCTGCAGGGACTCCCTGCACCGGGGGTATTTTGGGCAGAAATTTACATTTAGGGGCTAAAATCCAAAAAATTACCTCTTTTTTCCCTTAATTAAACACTCCTCTGGTGAGGAAGGAAACAAGCCCCTGAGATTCCAAAGAAAAACCTTCCTCAGATTTCCCAAACTCTCTCATTTCCATTCATATTGGAACATCCCTGGAACACTCCTCTCCCCACACCAGGAAAATCTTCCCCACCAGCTTCTCAGAAAGTGGCCTAAGCCCTGAGCCTTTCCCCCTTTATTCCCTCTGGGATCATCCAGGCTGTGAGGAACCAGGATGAGCAGAATGTTGTTGAGATGGGAGGATAAAGATGGCTGGGAGGAGGGGACATGCACAGAGCACTGGCATCTCCCCATTATCCACATCCACAGGGAGCAGGGACATCAGCAGGAACCCTTGGTGGCTCTGGGCAGGTTGGAAAAAGTCCAGCTTAAGGCTGTAGAATTCCAATTGCTCCTCCAAAACCTGGCTCTGGAAATGCTCAGCTTAAATCCAGCATCCTTGGGAATACATCCATCATATCCAGCAATGTCTTGGTGCCACCAGGCATGAGGAGCATCCACAGAGAGCTTGTTCCATTCCTGCCTCCATTTCCCCAGCAATTCCATTTGGATTAAGGATCTTTTCCACCCTGGAAAAGTGAACATCTGCATGGCACAAGGAATACATTTAATTAATATGATTTTTAATACAATTCTGGCTTTTTAGAGCTTAATCATCATAAGAAGGGGCCAGCAGAGGGGGTCTGCACTGGGAGCCATCAGAAATCCAGCACAAAGCTCTTTTTAGGAAACAGGCATGGAAAGAAGGGGGTTCTTGGGTTATTTTCCAGTGTTTCCTTGCATTTTCCAGCTTTGGCGGATATAAAAACCCCCAAGATTTTTCCCTGGTGTTGTTAATCCCTTTCCACCCATGCTCTGAACAGAAAAGGGTGGAGAAGGACCAACACCAGCCAGGAGTCATCAGCAGGGAGGGGACATGAGCTGGCAGCATGGATATACCATAAATAACAGCCAGAGGGGCTTTGAAAAAGGAAGAAATCCCAGAGAAATTTCAGAGTAAAGCAGGAGAGAGCTGGGATAAAACCTTGGTGTGTTCCTCATCCTCTGCAGCCCTTGGGCAGAACCAGGAGCTCTCTGTGCTCAGCCCAGACAAAGAACAGGACAATTTGGGAAGTGCAGGATGGATTTCCTCCCCAGGACTCTTTGGATTGTCTCGCCAGTGCATTACATCCTCTAAAGCTTATAAATCAATTAACTCAGGCCTGCTTAGCTAATTAGAGCTGCTTACACTTCCAGCTAATAAAATATTTGTCATTTCTAAGGCACGTGGGAGTTTTTCTTCAGCTTAACCCAATCACCCTGACAATTCCTGCAACTGAAGACATTCCCAGAAGCATTTTTTGCCAGAGGTAGGAAAAATCTGATTAGGTAAGATGACAAAACCTTGCATTCCTGTAGTTTTCCTTGCTGGAGTGTGGACGGATGGAAATGTGCAGCTGCATGGCTCCAGCATCACTCCCATTGGTCATCCAGGAGTGGGGATGGAATTTGGAGGAAATTTTGGGATTAAGGGTGCAGAGATCTGTTGGACACTTGGGTTCAAGGGATTTAATCATTTTGGCTTCATGCTTAAGCCAAGCCTTGCTAATCTTGGGAAGATTCAAGCTCACCTGCCTGGTTTTTGGTGTTTATTAATCTCCACATGTTTAATTCAACAAAGGAAAAAGAAACTCTTTGAATGTGCTGCTGCCTCCAAACATTTTTTCCCCCCTTCTATCTTCCCTTATTTTTTAATGGACTTAATAAAGAAGGAAATGTATCAGCCAAGTCCAGCCCATGTGGCTTTAATAACTCAATTTAATTAACATCTCCCAAACTGTCTTATTAAAACTAAATTAAATCCTGATTTGAGAGGTTTAATAGATCACCCAGACCTTGTGCAGAGCCAGCTGTGGGAGTGCCAGCAAAGGAGCTGAGCGTTTCCCTGCTCACCTTTGCGGTGCCAGAGCTGCTCCATCCCCCATTCCCAGGCTGCAATCCGGGTCTCCTGCCGGGATAAATCAGTGTTCACTCACCAGGGCTGGAATAGGCAGGAGCTCCCTGACTCCTGAGTCTATCCTGGAAGACAGAAAAAACTGCCCACACAGAAAATTGTACAGAATATACAACCCTTTCCATGGCTTACTCTTTATCCATTCACCTAAACCACATTTTTAAAGATTATTTTTTGACTTATATAAAAAAATAAGATGCTCAGATTAAATAAGAATTATCCTAAAAATGACGCTGTCTACTATACATGCTTTGTGGGGACGGAGTTTGGCTTTGGGGTTAGATGGAAACATCATTTTTGGACAGGAAACAGAGAAGAACAAAAACCCACCAATTTATTTTGGAAATTTTTGCTCCCAACAAGGAAAGTGCTGCTCCATCAGCCTCTTTTGTGGAGGAGCTGGTGCCTTGTCCTGGTGCCTTGTCCCCATCCTTCCGTGCCCTTTTCTCTCTATTTCCCTTTCCCCCTTTGCTTGCTTCCCGCTTCCTGGGGGGTTCTGCCTTCCCCCTCTCCTCTCCAGCTCCCATGGATGCCCTCACACCACAAAACCTCCAGGAACTGCTTCTGATCCTGCTTTTCCCAGCAGGCCCTCAGAACCAGAGAGCTGACGAGGGCAGCATCTGCTTTCCATCACCGCTGCCAGGCCGGGCTTAGCTCTGCTCCAGTCTAATCCCTGCCGGGGCATTAAACACATCCCCCAGGTTAAAGCCCTGTTCCCACACCGCTGGCTCGTGGCTCTGGAGGGTTGGAGCTCACGGGAGCTCCTCGGGGTGAGGCTGAGCAGCCCAAAGCTGCTGCTGGGGCCGCCTTGGAGCTCCTGGGTGGGTGGGCAGGGCTGGAGCTGCTCCCTGGGCCGGTTCCTCGGCTCTGCTGCCCCCGAGCTGGGGTCAAACACACGGATGAGCTCTGGGGAGGCCATTTGGTAGCAGGGCTCAGCTGCTGCTTTCCGTGGATCTGCCCATTCTTGGGCACCTGGAATGGTGGGAATGGCCATTCCCAGGGATAATGTCAGCCTGGAAATCGTCTCTGCCAAACACAGGAGACACCGCCCCAAAGAGCACGGGCAGGGGCCAAGGGGCCTGGGGGGAGTTGTGCAAGTGCTCAAATCCTTTAAATCCAGCTGGCCACGAGGTCAGCACACTGAGGAGTGGGAAGTCTGTGGGTGTAGAAGCTTGTTTTCCCTGGAAAGTCTGGGATTCATTCCTATGTGAGCCCAAAAAGTGCCCCTGCCCATCCAAGCCAGCCCTGTGTGTCAGACAGCAGTATGGAGAGGGCTGCCAGCACGGCTCAGACTCCAGCACATGGGCAAAAAAAGGGATTTAAACCCAGATTTAAACCGCACTAATTAGTTAAAAAGCCATTGTTTCATCATTTGGTAGTAAAACCGAGACTTTAAACCAGCAGCTGCTCGTTTTGCAATTCTATTGACGACGATTTTCCATCCTCATGTCCATCCCTGCTGACGTTGGTGGAGTTATATCACCTGGAAATCTTCTCCCAGTGTGTGTGGAGCAGCGGGGTTTTTTACTGAAGAGTTTTAATCCTCCATTTGCAGCCCCTCTGCTGCGAATCTGAGCTGAAATCAGGAAAGGCATCTGAAAAAAACAAAAACAAAACAAAACAAAACAAAACCCCCCAAAAAACCCTATGTAAACGGAAGGAAAGGAGATTTGAATCATCGAGTGCTGGAAAACTTCTCTCATCTATTTATTCCTGGGCCTGACATCTCCGAGAAAAAAAATACCCAACCACTTTCCAAACTCCAAGAGGGGTCTGGAAAGGTTAATCCTGGCACAATTTTACCATCAGCCATTCTGGAAGATGTTTCCCCATGGAAAATGTTATCTTGGGTTGGGCTGGGGTGTCCCAGGCTGCTGGGCAGGAGGAGGATTAGCCGGTAACTCCCGTTAATGGTGGGAGATAAGGATCGTGTGATAATTGCTGGGAGCAGAGAAATATTCCCGGTTACAGCTCCAGCCTTGGGGGACAGCTCCCCTTTCCCTAAAAAACACTGGGGCAAAATTCCCTGTTCCCTAAAAAGCATTAAAAAGTTGGCAGAAAACCATCACTGAGCTTTTTTTCTGGCATGACACCATTCAAGGGCTGCCGGGACTTTTCCCGAAGAGGATTTTTGGGAGGTTTGTCCCCACTCATGGGTTGTGGTTTGTTGTGGTGGTGGCTTCACCTAAAGGTGGCATCTCTGCTGGGTTTGTCCTGGTGACCCCGAGTATTTTGGGGGGAATCAGGTTGTGTTTCAAAGCCAGAGCTCCAGTTAGAAATGTCACTTAAAACCTGAGCTCTGTGTGGTTTAAAGTTGTTATTTTCTTTTTGTAGGGGGTCTTTAGAGGCTTTTACTTCTTGGTATCAATAATCTGCTTTTCCCTTTCCTGGGAATTCACACCAACAGCTCCTTGGAAAAGCTGAGTATTGCCTTCCAGCCTCCTACAGAAGCTGTATGCTGTAATTAAAGACACAGAAATTCAGATAAAAGAGGAATGAACAAAAAAATAGAATTATTATTTTCCTCACTTTTTCAAAACCCTTTTCCCCTCCCTGCCAGCTCTGCCTTCTCCAGCTCTTCCCTTTCCTCTCCTGGAGCAGTTGGTTGTGAGTGGGGTTCAACTTCCCATTGTCAAATTAAACTTTTCTTTTAGAACTAAAATACTTTAAGTTAAAAAAAAATACTGGGAAAATGGCTCAGTAAAAATGATTTTAAAAAATTATCAAATGTGTTTCAAGTGAAAATTAATGCTAAAACCCGAAGTTATGGGCAGAGTTATTGATCCGCTTCTGTGCAATGATGATGTGGAATCATCTTCCTCGGGTTTATTTTTTTTAAGATATATTGGTTTATTTTAATTCCCTGAGCTGCTTTCCTTCGATCCAAAGACCCTTTTAGTCATGTGAACACCGTGGAGGTGGGGTCCCCTCCCAGGGGCTTCTGGAGCTTCTCCCTCTCCCTCACAGCAGTGAGATAATGTGAGCTTCCCAGGGCACACATCAAAGCCAGGGGGAGTTCTGGAGCTCCAAAGGGGGCTCGTTTTGGGATTTCAGGATTTCAAGCAGCAAAATCATCCCAGTGAATCTCCAGTTTGAAGCAGAGAGGTTGCTGTGGCCCATTGGAGATGGGAGCAGGGATCAGACACGTGGAGGGGGGAGAGGAGGAGGGACCCAATGCTGCTTTTGATCCCTCTCGGCGTTCCCCCAGGGCCCCCATGTGCCCAGCACCTGAGAAAGGCTATTTATAAACCTGCAGGAAGAACAGGGAGCCCATAAATCTTCTGGGCTTCCTTTTCTCTCTGGAGCAGGAGGAAAATTAAAACCATATGCTGGATTTCCCAGGGATGCTCCATCCTCCTGCCCAAGCCTGGAGGTGCCTGACCTGGGAACACTCAATAAGTCAGGAGGTGAAGTCCACATGCTGGAAAAGGGGGAAGAAATTTTCCTGACATTTTGGGGTGGTTTCATGTAAAAACCCTGAAGCTCCCAGGCCATGACCTTTGCTGCTGCTGGATCTCCATCCCCATGATTCCTTTGAGGACCAGACTCCCTCATCTCGCTGCCAAAGCCATTTTATTGGAAAGAGGAAAGCTGATCACTTTTAATAGGAAGCCAAACCCTCCATTTTACCAGAGGAGATCCATAGAGTTTCCTACAGGCTCCTGGAAGCTGCAGTGGAGATTCTCTGATGGCTTGTAAGGGGCTGAGCTCGTGCCACAGCCCTGCAAATCCACACTCAGGTTAAATTTGTACTGGACTGGACTCCAAATTCCTGGGGGAAAGGTGGATCCCATCAGGCTCAGCCATGCACTGGAGTGATGATGCCTCACTGATGGGCAAAGCCACATTTTTGGGATCAGTGGCTCAAAGGTCACCAAATGTGCCCCCATGGGTGACCTCCTGTGGGGGCCAGGAGCTCATCCCAACATCAGAACTCCTCGTGGGGGTGTCAGGGCAGCAGTGGGGAAAGGGAGGGGAGGCTGCTCCTGGCCCTGTAAAAATTGGGAATTTGCTGCGCTGTTTGCATGGCCATGAAAAACAGTTCCCACTTTTGTTGGAATTTTTCCTCATTCTTCCATCCTTTCCACTGGTGCTGTTCAGCTCTGAGCCCTGGACCTAAAATGGAGAATATGGGGATCCCTTCTCCCCCAAAGAACACTGAGAAGTTATTCTTTATAAAATTTTTAAGGTGGGGAAACTGAGCAGGGGTGGATTCTGCCTTCCCCTTCATACCCTGGGGGCAACACAGGGAATTTCAAGCAAGTTTTCACATAACCTGGCCAAAATCAAAGCTGCTGCCCATGGACACATGGGATACTTTCACATGGAGCAAGGCTGCCTCACTCACTTTGCATCCATTGAAGGAAAAATCAATTAAACAAATCAAGTCAAAAACTCCCTCCCAAAAGCCCCAGTTCTCACAGCTGGCAGCGACCAGGGCCTCCCTGCAGTGCTTTCCTTGGAAAAACTTGGGATTTTTTACCCATGTAGGATAACTGGGGCAAAAAAAGGGCTTATTTCAAAGCCATGAGGAGAGAGAGGTGACAGAGAAAGGAATTCAAAGGAGTGGGAGGGAGCTGCTTGGCTGCACATCTGGGATCAAACCTGTGAAAATCAGGGAGAATCTGAGAAAACTACATTTTTGGGATGGAGATGTGCATAAAATTGGGAAAAGCAGCAAAAGACAAAAAGGGAAAAAAAAAGATAAAAACTCCTCCAGCACCATCCAAGTGTTTCCTAAACTCCAGGGCCGGGCTGTGCATGTGGGAAAACAGCCACAGTTCAGGACATTGGGATTGGGAGCCTTGGGAAAAGCAGTGTCTGAAGTTTCCACAGAGGTCCCAGAGCACCTGTGGAATATTTTCTCTGCTGCCTGCCCTTAATTGTGTCCATCTGGGATGGAGGATCTCTTTCAACGCTGCTGTGCGTGGGCAGAAACTGTTGGGGTTTACCCCACTTTTCCTCTCAGATCCCAGATAAACACAGCCCGTCCCTGGAGAGGCTCTGGGATGCTGGGATAAGGCAAACACACGAGGCTGCGCTTTCAGGGCAGCTTTAAGAACGAAGCTCTGATTAAACAGATGAATTTCAGCCTCTTTTTGTTATATTCTTGGGAAAGAGAGGGTAGTGATGAAGGTAAAAAGGAGGGGCAACCCCTCTTTCCTTTTTCCCCAAGAGTATCACTGGGAATACAGGCACTGTGTGCCTCAGTTTCCCTGTTTATCTCCAGGACATGCTAAAACTTCCTGCCCAAATGAGTTTAACAAAAATTCCAATGTCTAAAGTAACATTTCCATGTGCCACGCCCATGTGTGGTGTCCCAGCAGTAGGAATGTAAAGAAAAAGGGAAAATTCTCCCGCTCCACATGGAAAACTCTACTGGAGGGAAAACTCCTTCAGGAGGAGGGACCAGGGTGTCTGGAGCTGGTTGGAGTTCAGCATCCCCCAGGGATCAGCCTGAGGCTGCAGCAGGGGCTGGGATTGTCATCACATTATTAAACAGTTCTATAAAACATCCAAGTTTTCTTCTGGTGGGAAAAAGCTGTAGGGGGGAGGATGGGGGAACTGGGTGGATTTTTTCCCTGATTGCAATTTTCTTTGTCTGGATGTCAAGCCCTGATGGTCCAAAACATCCCAGTGATTCCAAATTATTCTGGACACCGATTTGAAAAAATCCTTTCACTTTTTGGCATCATCCAACAAAATTCTGGAGAGATTTCTCTCCCCATCATCTTCCAACCAATTGGAGAGAGCGGAGAGGAGATAATTAAGTGAAACCTCATTAAGTGTTTCAAGAATCCTTCTCTCCTAAGCTTTCCTGTTTTCCCTCCACTTGCAGCAATCTTTACCTGAGTTCACCCCACCTGACACAGCTGGAGAAGTGGGAAAAATCCAAATGTGACATGCCCAGGGATGGAAAAGGGTCAGGAGCAAGGATTTAGATCCAGTCCTGTCTCCCTGGGTGACATCTCCTTCTCCTGACCAAGGGGTTGGGATGAGACGTTTATTGTCAAGCAGCAGCACCTGAAATCACAGAATCATGAAATTACTTCGGTTGGAAAGACCTCTAAGGTCATCAAGTCCAGCTGTAAATCACAGTGGGACTCACTGAGGTCTTGTGGGACAGTGTGGCTCTGACACCATCCACCTCCCTTTGATCCCCAGGCCATGAAACCCCTCCTCAAATGGATCAGAAGAGGCTTTTCATGGAACCATGAAATTCCAGAATGGTTTGGGTTGGAAGAGACCTTAAAGCCCATCCAGTCCCACTCCCTGCCATGGGCAGGGAAGCCTTCCACCGTCCCAGGTTTCTCCAAGCCCTGTCCCACCTGTCCTTTTCTCTGCCCCATGGTCCTTCCTCCCTGCTCCCACCATCCCAGCTGAACTCTGTGTAGGGAGTGGGAAGTGGAATCCAGGGAGGTGGAAAAGGGTGGTAGAGGAGGAAGAGGAAGGAGGTTCAGGCCCAGTAGCTCACTGAGAGTTTTGCTGGTTTTATTTTTACTCCCTTTATATTTTTCCAATTTTGAAATTCCACTTAATTAAAAAAAAAAAGTCAAAGCCCTGCCTGGAATTTCTTTCCCTGGCCGTTCTCAGCCTGTGAATTTCCCAATGCCTCAGCAGAGGCTGCATGGACTCAGTGGGCCCAGAGCCAGCTCTGGTTTCTATTACACTGATTAATGCCAGGGACCACGCTCAGATCCCAGGCCTTCCGCGCTGCTCAGGGATTTGGGGAATTTTGGTACCAGCTCTGGTGAAACCCTTCATTCCTCTGGGGCAGCTGGGGTCACGTTTCCAGCAGGAGTTTGGAAGTCAGCTCTCCAGGAGGATGGGAGCAGGGCAGGGCAGGGCACCCCCAGAGCTGCTGGTGTCCCCCTGCTTTCCGTGCTCTCTGCTGGACATTTCTCCATGCTCAGATCCTGGGTTCTTCCATGGGAAACTCACTGCTGGGATATGGGGAGGGCTGGGGGTGAGAGGTTTGTGATGGCAAAGGCAAAGCAAAACAGATCAGAGCATTTTCCTTCTTCCCTGTGTGCTGATAAAGTCCTGGAGACATCCAGGAAGCCATCACCAGGGCCAGCATCTTCCTCACCCCCAGCTCTTCCCAGCTAACTTCAATGCCTTCCCAGGAAAAGCATCACTAAATACAACTTTATTCTTTATACTTTTATTTGCTTTTCTTCATTCCTATTGCAAAGACCACAGCTGGCTGCTCCCAAATCCTGGGTGATGGGGGATTTCAGGAGGAATCAGGACAGCTGGGCTGAAAGCAATGCTGTCCAATCCAAACCAAATCTCCCCTGGGAAGGCTAAACCCTCCACCACCCTCACTAAAGGCACATTAGAGCAACCCCCACAGTTAACCTGGTCGTGCTTACAGTTTTCCCAATGCTGGATTAATTGGATCAAACCCAGGAGGAAATGCCCAGGCTCCCCAAACTCCTTCTCCAACAGATGCTCCAATAACAGCACAATAAAGAGGAAGTTTCCCCTTCCAGGTAGCTCCAGCTGTCAGCGATCCAGAGGTGAAATTTATCCTTTGCTCTTGTTCCTCTAAATCCCTTCCTGGGCTCTGGGCCAAGGCAGCTGCTGCTGAGGGACCGAAGGCTGCTCAGGGAGATCATTCCTGCTGCACTCACCCCAGCTAGCCTGGGCCTGTGGGGAAAACCCCCACATGCCTTAAAATCCCATGGGATTGCCCTCTTTGCAGCTCCTGGAAACAGGAATTTTCCTTGTCCAGAAAAACATGGTGGCCATGGAAGTGTATGGATTATTTGGGATGTGTTGATGGCTTCACCCTGCTCCAGCAAGACCTGATCAGGTTGGTTGGATCTCCTCTTTCTACCCAGACAGAAGGATCTGTCCATCCCGTCTCTTTCAGGGGTCTCCGAAGCCTTGGATGGACACCAAATTATTTGGGATACATTGGTGGCTTCACTCTGCACCACAGAACCTCATCAGGTTGGCTGGGTCACCTCTCTCTTCCTAGAGAGATCCTTCCATCCATCCATCCATCCATCCATCCATCCATCCATCCATCCATCCATCCA
>VZRX01009166.1:0-50965 GCA_013398075.1 Notiomystis cincta | reverse complement strand
CTGGAGGCAGCTCTCCAGGTGGGTCTCACCTGAGTGGGTCAGAGGGGCAGAATTCCCTCCTCTCCTGCTGCCCACGCTGTGGGATGAGCCCAGCACATGGGGGAATTTCTGGGCTGCCAGCACCAGTTTTTCATCCACCAACACCCCCAAATCCTCCTCCCCAGGGCAAACAGACCATTCCCATGAAAAACCAGGGGAAGAGGGAGCGGCACGGGGCTGCACAATAAACCCGAGCAGCAGCTTCCTGGAAACCACATCTGCAGCGGATTTGCCTCGATCCTGTCAGAACTCTGTCTCCAAACTCCTCCCAGCATTGTCTCCATTGTCCTGGGCGATTAAAACACTCTGGAAGTCGGTTCCAGCTGCGAAAATCCCTTTTCTTTTCTAATGCAAAGCAAGCAGCGTGGTGTAAAAAAGATTTGGAATGGTGGGGAGATGATGGAGGAGCAGATTCTGCCCAGTGGGATTTTAGGGATGCTGAGAGCCTGGGAGATTTTTTTAGGTATTAGGGAAGCAAAGGGGTTGGAGGGAAGGGTTGTGCTGGGAATTCCTGCTGTCCTGGGCTCCTTGGTCATTCCTTCTTGCAGAATGTGGCAGCTCAGACCCTCCTGGACAGGAGAAAATGGGAGATCATATCCTGCTGAGATCCTGTGGTGTGATTTAAGACCTGGAATAAAATATTTCTTCCTGGTCCAACAGTGATAAATCCCAACTAGATTTTTTCCTCCCCAAAAAGTCCTATTTCTAATTATTTGCTACTAACAAGGCTGGAGGTGTTGTCAGACCACCTCTCCAAAATCCTCTTGGGTTTTCCACGATGCCTTCCCCCCTCTTTCCTTTAATTCCTTGTAAAGATCCTTTTTTTGGGGCTGTTTTCCACTGGATTCCTTGCTCTGGGAACTGGGGTCTGCTGAGGGCGAGGAGCTGGAAACCCTCCAGGATGAGGTTAATTTTGGAGGCCATGCTCCAGGCGATCCCAGGCATAGACACGTGGCCAGAGGCCGCTTAACGAAGCGTGTAATTATCCTGAGGGTCCAGGGGAGAGCCTGGATCCGTGTCCTGGCCCTGACAGTCCCTAACAGAGACATCAGCACTTCCCACTAATCCCTCTCCAAGCGGGATGTCGGCTTGAAGGGAGGGACTGAAAATGGTCTGGGCAGGCGTGAGGTCTGGGAGATCCTGGCACTTCCATAAAATCCCAGAGAGTGGGAAGAGAGTGATGGACCAGGGGGTGAGGATGCTCCAGCCCAGCTCCAGGATGGGGATTTCTCCTGCTCCAGACTGGGAAAAGCAAATGGTGGGATGGGATGGCAGCACTGCACATTTCCAGAAGGATTTTCCTCCTTTTTTCACCCTTCTGGATGACCTTGGAGGATGCTACTCATTCCCATGGGGGAGACTGGGCCGCTGATTGGGAAAAGACAGAGCCTAAGGTTTTGGAGGGGAAACTGAGGCACATCATTGTGAGCCACCTGAGATCCTGGCCCAGCAGCGCACGGCGCTTCCGGAAAAAACAAGGAGTCGGAAATGCGTTATTTCCACGACTGGATAAGGAGGTCTTCTCCATGAGGACCTAAAACACCTCTCCAGAACTGAGTGCCCTTCCTCCCATCATCTCCTGCTTCCACAAATCTGCTCCTGTATCCAGAGGCTCTGGACAAGCACGGATCCTGCTCGTGTCTGTGCTCAGCTCTGAGTGCCACCTTCCTTCCCAGCTCAAAGCTGGCATTCCAGCTCAGGATCAGCCCCTTCGAGCAGGAGCTGAAGCTTCCTGGGGATTTTGCTGGGTCTTGCATGAATCAGTGGTGGGTGGTGATTTTTTGGGGCATCATTGGTGGTTTTGGAGGAGCCCTTCCAGGAAAAAAGCATCTCCCAGATCTCTGGGGTGGGTTTTGCCATCATTGAGGTGAGGTGATATCTCAAAACTGAGTTCCTGCCCTGCACCTTCCTGATCCTGGGATGTGGGATGAGGTGATGGTGTCACCCCAATCCCAGGTTTCATCCACTGGAATTTTTTAGCTCAATTAAGGCTTTGAGGCAACAAGCACCAAGACAAGGAGGCCCAACAAGTCCCAGTTGGGAGAACACCTCACCAACCTCCTAACTACCACTGAATCCACATGGAAGTGTGATTTTTATGGATTCTCCAGTGAGCAGACACAGCGGTGACCATTCCTTTCTCTCTTTCCCAGGGAGGATATAAATCCCCAGGGATGAAATGGAAGCAGCTTGAACCCACAGAGCAACTTCTGAGATGGGATGGAGGAGGTGAGGGCTGCTCAGCCCAGCAGCTCCTGCTTTTATGGGAATCACCCCGTGGCCAGGCACCCTGCCATGGTAGGACATTCCTCAGGAGGGAACATCCAACTGTGGGAGAACAACCCAGTCTGTGGGGTGGAATTCCAGAACCAGTCACTCCACCACGGCAGGACATCCCACCACAGCCAGGAACCCCACAAACAGTTACCCCACCACAGCCAGGAACCCCACAGTTACCCCACCACAACAGAACATCCCACCACAGCCAGAACCCCACAGTTACCTCACCACAACAGGACATCCCATCACAGCCAGGAACCCNGTGGGCAGCAGGAGAGGAGGGAATTCTGCCCCTCTGACCCACTCAGGTGAGACCCACCTGGAGAGCTGCCTCCAGCCCTGGGGTCCAGCAGCAGAAGGATTTGGAGCTGCTGGAGTGAGTCCAGAGAAGGCCACAGAGATGTTCTGAGGGCTGCAGCCCCTCTGCTCTAGAGCCAGGCTGGGAGAGCTGGGAATGTCCAGGCTGGAGAAGAGAAGGCTCCAGGGAGACCTCAGAGCCCCTTCTAGTGCCTAAAGAGGCTCCAGGAGAGCTGGAGAGGGACTTTGGACAAGGGATAGAGGGATAGGACATAGGGAATGGCTTCCCACTGCCAGAGGGCAGAGTTAGATGTGACATTGAGAAGGAATTCTTCCCTGTGAGAGTGGTGAGGCCCTGGAATGGAATTCCCAGAGAAGCTGTGACTGCCCCTGGATCCCTGGAAGTGTCCAAGGCCAGGCTGGACAGGGCTTTGAACAGCTTGGGATAGTGGAAGGTGTCCCTGCCCGTGGTGGGAGTGGGAATGAGATGAGCTTTAAGGTCCATACCAACACAAACCATCCTGGGATTAGGAACAGCGCCCGGAGTTTGGGTGCAAGGCCAGATCCTGGAGGAGTTAAATCCAAGGAATAGCAGCATTGCAGCTTGTTAGCAAAGCTCTGGTAGCCACTGGCTTCTCACCCCTCCCTGGCACCCTGTGGATGGGCAGGTTTGGGGTTGAATGGCTGTTTTTTAACCTATAAACCCATTTTTCCCCCCAAAATCTGCCTGTTTTTATGGAAGGGTTTGCTCCAAGCCACGGGAGCTATGCATAGACAATGGAGTTTCATTCCTTGAGATCTTGTCCCAAAACAAAGCTCGTGCCAGGGTGCAGAGCTCCTGTGTGTCACTTGTGCTAAAATCCCACCCTGATCCATGAAATTTGGCTTGCAGTCATCCAGCAAAAGAAGGCTGGATAAAGCCTCCACTGTTTTCTGGAGCTTTTCCGCCAAGAAAAACTATTCTTCCCCTCTTTTCTTGCTTTATCAGCCCAATTCCTCCCCCATCCCTTATTCCTCCCTGCATTCAGCTTTTCTTTCCCCTTTGGATCCCCCTTTGGATTCGGCTGAGGGTTTCCACCAAGGCACGTCTGCAGCCTTCCCCACCACCACATCGGAAACGCGGCCGGGCTGGAAATTCTCCGGGAAATGACCCATTTCCTCGGCAGGACAATACCCCTGGCGAGGTGGTCCGGCCTCCCTGGGTCACACAAAGCCCTTTCCGGTGTCGGTGGCTCATTCCCAGAGGACAAACCTGCCCAGGGGGTGATGGCTGTGGGATCAAGAACAATTTTGTGTGTTGTTCCTAATATTAGGTTATTATTCTTGCTCCCAGCGGGATGTATCCACTGGGAAAATTGGAAATCTCCCTTGGTGGAGTAGCAGTGAGGAAGAGCGTGGTCCGGAAACCCGGCCCTGCTGCCGCTGTTGGAGCTTTATTTAGCAGGATAATGAGGGAGCAGAGCAGCAGGAAAGCAACGCCCTGCGGTCCCGGCTGCCGGGGCTCCAAATTGCCACTTTTGGGAAGAGTTGTCCAATGAAAACACGAGCTCAGCCTATCCCAGCGCAGGGTCTGGCTGGAGATTTGCTGGTTTGGGATGGGGTGGGATGAGCCTGGGGGATGCGTGGCAGCCACAAAGCTGGGAACAGAGTGGGCAGCACTGTCAGGATGCCACGTCCTGGGGACACGAGTTCCTGGAGGACACATAGGGATGGGGGCCATCAGGCACATGGAGGCAGGGCTACAGGGACACAGATCCCTGCATGACACTTTTCCGTGGCACCCACGGTGCGGTCACTCAGCTGCTGGAGCAGGGACCTCATCCTGGGGACATCCTGGGACACTGATCCCTGGAGGACACATGGCCATGGCATTGGTGGTGCTGTCTCTCAGCTGCAGCAGCACTGCAGGGACATCTTGGGGACATCCTGGGACACTGATCCCTGGAGGACATGTGGGCCATGGCATCTGTGGTGGTGTCACTCAGCAGCAGCAGTGCTGCAAGGACACCCAATCCTGGGGACGTCCTGGGACACAGATCCCTGGGGAACATGTGGCCATGGCATTGGTGGTGCTGTCAGCACTGCAGGGACAGTCTGTCCTGGGGACATTCTGGGACACTGATCCCTGTAGGACATGTGGGCCATGGCATCTGTGGTGGTGTCACTCAGCAGTAGCAGTGCTGCAAGGACACCCCATCCTGGGGACATCCTGGGACACAGATCCCTGAAGGACACAAGGCCATGGTACTCTAGTGCCATCCCAGTCCAATGGGCAGTGCCATGGGAACACCCCATTCTGGGAATGAGGTTCCATGAAGGACATGGCCATACCCATGGTGCCATCACACATCACTGGAGGACACTGGGGACATGTCTGCCTCAAAGGCACATGGCCACAGCACCCATAATTCCATCACACACTCCTGAGGGTGTCCCATCCTGGGGACAAGGTCCACATGGTCTGCTGGAATTTCCACCTCCCCCAGCCCCTCACACTTGTCCACATTAGCAAGGGACAGTTTCATGTTCCTCTCTCCCCACAGTCGACATTCGGGAGATCAAGGAGATCCGCCTGGGGAAGAATTCCCGGGATTTCGAGCGCTACCCCGAGGACGCTCGCAAGCTGGATTTCACCATGTGCTTCATCATCCTCTACGGGATGGACTTCCGGCTGCGGACGCTCAGTGTGGCTGGTGAGTTGGCTCCTTCCCCATTCCCTGTGTCCATCTTTGGGTTCTCCCCCTTCCCAACATCCCATCATCCTCATCCCAGCCTCACCGCCCTCCTCTTCCTCCTCCAGCTTTCTGCGAGGAGGACATCAACCTATGGATAACGGGGCTCAACTGGCTGGTGGCTGACACCCAGAGAGCCCAGACCCCGCTGCAGATCGAGAGGTGAGGAAGGACCAGCAGATCCCATTTCCTAGTCCTTGTTTTGGGGAGAAACCCCCCCCAGCCTTGGTCCTCCTTGGATTGAGCATTGTCTGTCCATCCCTTCTTTCCCAGGTGGCTACGGAAGCAGTTTGATGGGATGGACCGGGCAAGGGAAGGCAGGTGAGCACCAGCACAGTGGGTTCAGCTGGACAGGCTCATATTCCCCCAGTTGCATCCCAAATCTGGAGGCTGAGCCAGGCTAGGGGCGAGGTTCGTGGGATAAGGGAGCACCAGTTTTTTTGGGTTGTTTGAAGGCACCAAAAATCAGAGATTTGGGTGCAGGTCACAGCCTTGTCACTCTGAGGACCACAGGGACCCTGATGCCACATTTTCACCAGTGCCAGAGGGGCCAGACCATTAATGCAGCCCATAATTATCTGCCCAAGACAGGAAAACTCCCAAACCAAGGGAATTTGGACTTAAATTATTATGAGAATACGAACTGGCATCATCTCCAAGTGGGTTGATGTCTTAGAGTGCCCAACTGGTTATTGGATGTGCTTCCTGTCCTTGTCCCTCTGCTCACACTTGTGCCAGACACCACATAATTAACCTCAGAAACATGGAATCATGGAATGGTTTGAATTGGAAAGGACATTAAAAATCCTCTACTTCCACCTTCCACTAGACCAGGTTGCTCCAAGCCCCATACAGCCCGGCCTTGCACGCTTTCCAGGATGGGGACATCCACAATTTCTCTGGGTGCTGTGCCACTGCAGGGATCCACAGGCCAGGAGGGTGGGATCCCCATGCCAAGCATCAGGATTTGCAGTGGGACCCTTGGTTTTGGGAGGTGAGACCCATCCAGGGGTCTGGCAGTGCCCTGACTCGTTTTCCCTCCGGCAGCATCACGGTGAAGGACCTGAAGGCCATGCTGCCCCAGGTCAACTACCGAGTTCCCAACATGAGATTCCTGCGAGATAAACTCGTGGTAAGGACTCTCTGGACACCCCAGCTATGAGGGAGATGCTTTTCAGCCCGCCCCAAATGGGCTGTGGCCACCTCGGTGTCCCTGATCAGGTGGCCCCACTCTCATCCAGCCCCATCTCCCACAGGAAGTGGAAGCCAGGAGTGAGATGACTTTTTCCCACTTCATCCAGTTCTACAAAAACCTGATGTTTGATGCCCAGAAGTCGGTAAGATCCATGGATTGGCTCCCCAAATGTCCACATCCTGGTGTGATGTGTCCCCTCCAGCTAAGCCTGGACCCCTCCTCTGCTTTCCAGGTCATTGAGCAGCTGGAGCTCTCCTTCCCCTTGCGGTGAGTTCCCAGCCCCCATCCCAATCAATATTTCAAGAGTTGGATCCATAGAGTGGGAAGTACAGCCAGGCTGTGAGGTAGAACAGGGGGTGGGGATGGTAAAAGGAGAGGATGGAAGCAGAGATGGGAGAAAGGATGGGAACATGGGTGCAGAAGGGATGGGAGCAATGATGGGAGCTGGGATGTAACCAAGGATAGGAGCAGGGATGGGAGAAAGGGTAGAGGGGCAGGAGATGGGATGGCTGCCAGGGATGCAGGGACCTGTCACCCTGCCCTCCTCCCACTATCCTCAGACAGCGCTGCACATTCCAGCTGGTGCTGGCTTCTCCCAGTCATAGGGTGGAGGGACTGGTGGGAGTGGGGGTCAGTTGGAGGCTGAGCTGCAGGTGGGCGCTGGTGGCCTCCACTCTGCCATGGCATCTATCCAAATTCCTTCTTCTGGTCCTCACTGGTGGCTGCTCCTTGTCCCAGGAACGTGGACCGCCCTGAGCTGTGCCAAGTGTCCCTCTACGACTTCCAGAAGTTCCTGCTGCACGACCAGAAGGTGGGGTTTCCCTGAGAACTCTGTGGCTTAGGGAACCCCCATGGGATGCTCCAGCCCAGTTCCCCCCTCTAACAACAGCCATGTTTGTATCCCAGGAATCCTGGGCCAGCGATGTGGGCATGGTGCGGGACTACATGTGCTCCTACCTCAAGGAGAGCTCCAACGAGGCGTCGGATCCCTCCTTCCAGCTGGATGAGGTGGGTGTCCCCACACAGTGTCCCCACAGGGATCTCCCTGGTCCCATCAGGCTCTGACCTCTCTCCTTCTCCCCCCTAGTTCCTCACATACCTCTTCTCCAAGGAAAACATGGTGATGGATGCGAAGTACGAGCGCGTGGTGCCCGAGGAGATGAACCACCCCTTGTCCCAGTACTGGATATCTTCATCCCACAACACGTAAGAAGTTTTTCTCGCATGGGCTTTCCTCAGGTACATCCATGAGCATCCCATCATCCTTGTCTCTCCTCTGCAGGTACCTGACAGGAGATCAGTTCTCCAGTGAGTCCTCCCTGGAAGCGTACGCCCGGTGCCTGCGGATGGGCTGCCGCTGCATCGAGTGTGAGTCCCACCAGCATTTCACAGGGATGCTGGAACCCCTCATGTCCCATCAAACAGACCATTCCCTGCCCCCATCCCATGGCACTGGGGCAGAGGGTCTTTCCGTGTCCTTTGGGGGCTCAAAAAAATTCCAGCATATAGCTGGTGGCAAACATGAATTAACCAAGGTGTTTTCCTTCTCAGTGGATTGCTGGGATGGCCCAGATGACCTCCCCATCATCTACCATGGCCACACGCTCACTTCCAAGATCAAATTCCTGGATGTGCTGCACACCATCAAGGAGCACGCATTCGTCACCTCTGAGTAAGCCCCAGCTCCCCCAACGATCCCTGAATTCTGGGAACCTCTCCCTCACCTTCATCTGAGGCCACCATTCCCACCTTATTGCTCCAGGTTCCCCATCATCCTCTCCATCGAAGACCACTGCAGCATTGTCCAGCAGAGGAACATGGCCTCCCACTTCAAGAAGGTTTTTGGGGACATGCTCCTCACCAAGCCAGTGGACATCAATGCCGATGAATTGCCCTCACCCACCCAGCTCAAGAAGAAAATCCTAATCAAGGTATGGAGCAGGCAAAACCCCAAACCCCCACTTTGCAGGAGGGACACAGATTGTGTTGGGATCTACACCAAGAGATGGTCAAGGGGAACAAGGGCTGGTGGGAAGGCACCTGTGGGAGGTTGATCCTGAGGGTTGGGAGCTCAGTGTGATAGGGACACCACGACCACCACTGAGCTCCTTTCCCTGGGTGTCCGCCAGCACAAGAAACTGGTCGAAGGGAACCTGTACGAGGAGGTCTCCACTGCCAGTTACTCAGAGAATGACATCAGCAACTCCATCAAGAATGGAATTCTCTACCTTGAAGACCCCATCGACCACGTAAGGGAAGCCTCCAGGGGCTGAGCAGGATCTGTTAGATATTGGGGTTTGGGATGGGCTCTCCTAGACCACTGTGATGCTCTGAGGAGGAAGGGAGGGATTAAAAACCCCATCCCAAAGCTCCATCCCTCCGTGCCATCCTCCTCCTCACCCCAGTGATGCTCTTTCTCCTTCCCAGACCTGGAGCCCTCATTATTTTGTCCTGACAAGCAACAAGATTTACTACTCAGAGGAGACATCCCGCTACCAGTTCAATGAGGATGAAGAGGAGGTGGAGCAGAAGGAGGTGCGTGAGGAGCAGGACGTGTCCCCAGGGTGAGGTGACAGCTCTGTGAGGAGGGTGACGGGGTGGCAACACCCATTTTGGGATGAACTTGCAGGAGTTCAACAACAACGAGCTGCACTTCACGGAGAAGTGGTTCCACGGGAAGCTCGGGGGTGGCCGTGACGGGCGACAGATCGCGGAGAAGCTGCTGCACGAGTACTGCACCGAGACGGGCGGCAAGGACGGCACCTTCCTGGTGCGCGAGAGCGAGACCTTCGTGGGCGACTACACCCTCTCCTTCTGGTAGGAGCTCCAGCAGGGAGGCAGGATCCCACCCTACTCCCTAGTCGGTGCCTGGTTGGTGGTTGGAATGGTTTTTTTGGGGGGAAATGTCACCTTTTTGTGCAGCATGAAGGCCCCAAAGTGCGGGATGGTGGCGATGTAGATCCACATTGACTTGGCTTTCTCCCACTCCTGTGGCAGGAGGTCCAGCCGGGTGCAGCACTGCAGGATCCACTCACGGCAGGAGGCCGGGGCCACCAAGTTCTACCTGACGGACAACCTGGTCTTTGACAGCCTCTACAGCCTCATCTGCCACTACCGGGAGGTGCCACTGCGCTGCAATGAGTTCGAGATGCGCCTCACCGACCCCGTCCCCCAACCCAACGCCCACGAGAGCAAAGAGTGAGGATCCCCCCAGTCCCATCCCCTCCATCCCATGGATCCACCAGCCTCCTCCAGCCCCAGCAGGGTTTGGAGACGCTGATTACAGCCCTCTGCCTCCATGTTCTCCCTGGCCAGGTGGTACCATGCCAGCTTGACCCGTCTCCAGGCCGAGCACATGCTGATGCGGGTCCCACGGGATGGAGCATTCCTTGTGCGGAAGCGCAGCGAACCCAACTCTTATGCCATCTCCTTCCGGTGAGTGAGGCCAGTTGGGCTTGGCCAAGCTGAGGACTGTCTGTTGTGACCCTGAGCTAGGTGGCAGGGGTTTGCTGTGGGTGACACAGTGGGACACGTGACACCTCTCCGTGGTGATGTCTCAGGGTGGTCACCTTGGTGGTATCCCCAAGCATCACCTCTCGTCCATCCCCATCATGGAGCCAGGATCCAGCCACCCCTCACCCATCCCATTCCTGTTTCTCCTGGCCCCAGGGCGGAGGGGAAGATCAAGCACTGCCGCATCCAGCAGGAAGGGCGGCTCTTCATGCTGGGCAGCTCAGCTGAGTTCGAGAGCCTCGTGGACCTCATCAGCTACTACGAGAAGCACCCGCTGTACCGCAAGATGAAGCTGCGCTACCCCATCAACGAGGAGACCCTGGAGAAGATGGGCACCACTGTGAGTTCTCCCAGCAGTGGGGCTGGTGGGGGTTCTGTGCCATGGGCAACCAAGCCCCATCCTCAGCTCCACCATCTTTCAGAATTTTGGTTGGAGCCCAACCAGAACCAGTGAAATTCGTTCCACAGTCATTACCCAGCATTAAAACTCCACCGTAATTCTGTTTTCCAACAAGATGCAAGGAGAGATTAGATCCCACTCAACCTCCTGTCATCCCCTCATAGCCCCTGTCCACATCCAGGTGACCCTCTCAGGTGTTTCTCCTTGCAGGAGCTGGACTATGGAGCTCTGTATGAAGTGCGGACTCCCCACTTCTACGTAGAGGCCAACAAGATGCCAATGGCCAGGGTAAGGGGCTGAGGTGGTGTCCTGGGAGGTGGTGGCTGGTGGGACATGACATGGGGTTCCTGGGCGGTCCCTCCCCAGATCCTGCACACCTCCCATCACCTCTGACCTGAGAAGTGATGTTGGGCTGCATTTTTCTGACCCTCAAGTGGTGCTGGAGCTGGACCCAGCCCACATCACCATCACATGGGGACAGTCTGAGCTCCAATGGCAGCATTGTCACAGTGTGGTGATGAGACAGGGCTGTAGAGACCCCAACCTGGAGCAAAGACCTGGCAGAAGTTAGACCTAACAGCAAGGAAATCCCTTTGCACTGGTGAACCCCTAAAAAGCAGGTCTAGGGTCACTTCCCAGGTGGTCCAGTCTCCATCCTCAGAGTTTTTGGAGTTAACCCAATCTCCACCTGTAGAAGCTTTTGGGATTAGGTGGGTCTTGGAGCTGACCCAGTCTCCATCCTTGGAGGTTTTTGGGGCTTGCCATATCTTGGAGTTGACCCTGGAAGAGGCTGGACTTTAGCCCTGAGTTTCCTTTCCTGTGATCCTACAGTCCCATGGTCCTGCTGGTGCCTTAGTGGTTCCTTTGCAGCAAGATAAGACCACGCACAGGAAAACTTAGCCAGGAGGTTTTTTTCCCAGGGAATGTGGCAATGTCAGAGGATTAACCCTTCAGTGCACCAGCAGAAACCACTGGGGGTCCCAAAAAAGGAACCTGATCTGCTCTGAATGTAGTGATCCTGCAGGATCACAGAAACCTGCAGCCTTCCTGTACCCTCTAACCCATCCTGTTGCTGTGAGCAATTTGGAAGCTGGAGATGGACTTTTTGTCAGGAACTGCAGATAGGTCAAGGGGTAATGGATACAAAATAGAGGAAATTCAGGTTAGATATTGGGAAGGAATTTTTTACTCTGGGGGTGGTGAGACACTGGAATAGAGATGCTGTAGATGCCCCAACCCTGGAAGTGCCCAGGGCCAGGTTGGACAGAGCTTGGAGTAACCTGGTCTAGTGGAAGGTGTCCCTGCCCATGGCATGATGGGATGACCTTTAAAGTCCATTCCAACCTCCTAACACCTTATGATTCTACAGTTTGGGGTGTCAGACCCTCAGGACCCCATACCTTGGGGGCTGAGGAGGGAGCTGGATGCTGGGTGGTGACACATGTGTCCCTCTTCCCGGTGTCCCCAGTGCACGGTGAAGGCTCTGTATGACTACAAGGCACAACGGGAGGACGAGCTGTCATTCTGCAAGCAGGCCATCATCCACAACGTGGACAAGCAGGACGGTGGCTGGTGAGGGCGGTCACTTGGGTGTCACCATGGGCGGGAGGTGTTTGGGACACCCTGGGTATTCCCATGGCGGGTTTTAACTCAGCCTCCTTCTCTGTCCCCCCACCTCTTCTCCAACCACCCCTTGGCACTGCATGCAGCAGGGACACCCCTGTCCCCACCCTCCCTGAAATCTGTCCGCTTGCCTTGATCCTCTCACCCCTTGCAGGTGGCGGGGGGACTACGGGGGCAAGAAGCAGCTCTGGTTCCCGGCCAATTACGTGGAGGAGATCGTTGGCACCCAGGCGCAGGAGCAAGATGAGGCCGTGAGTGCCACCTCCCCGGGACCCTGGGAGTGAGGACACTGGAGGCTCCCAGGAGCTTTGACCAAGTCCAGAACCTTATCCAGAGGCTGAGAGAGGCTCATGGTCCTGTTCCAGCTTGGATCCTTATCCAGAGGCTGGGGAATGTTCATGGTCCTGCTCCAGCCTACACCCTTATCCAGAGACTAGGGAATGTTTCTTCCCCTACACCAACTAGGACCTATTTCTTGGGAAATGCTCCTGATCCTGTTCCAGCCCATATCTTTATCCAGAGGCTCTGGGATACTCCCAGCCCTACTGCAGCCTGGACCCTTTTCTGGAAGCTGCAGGATATTCCAAGTCTTGTGCAAGCCCAGATCCTTATTGAGAGGCTGAGGAATGCTCCTGGTCATGCTCCAGCCCAGACCCTTATCCTGAGGCTGGGGGATGCTCATGTTCCTGCTCCAGCCGAGATTCTTATCCAGAGGCTGAAGGATGTTCTTGGCCCTACTCCCACTTGGACAATTTACTGGAAGGTGGAGGATGCTCCCAGTCCTGCCCCAGCCCCAATCTCTGTCTGGAGGCTGGGTGATAATCTTGGCCATGCTCCAGTTTGGATCCTTTCCTGGAAACTGGAGAATGCTCCCAGCCATGCTCCAGCCCAGACCCTTATCCAGAATCTGCGTGATGCTCCTGGTCCCAGAGAGTCAGGGGGTGCTCCTGCTCCAACCCAGACCTTTATCCAGAATCTGGGAGATGCTCCTGATCCTGTGCCAAGACAGACCCTTATCCAGAGGTTGGGGATGCTCCTGGCCCCACTCCAGCTTAGACTCATTTTTGGAAGTTGGAGGGTGCTCCCAGCCTAGACCCTTATCCAGAGTCTGGGGCACACTCCAGGTCCTGCTCCAACCCAGCTCTTTGGGTGATGCTCTGGGTGTCTTTTCCCTTCTTTTCCTTAGATTTGTCCAACTCAGAGGGCTGGAGGGAGGCTGCTTGTAACCCACATTCCCTCTTCCTTCCTCTCTTGCAGTCATCAGAGAACAGCCCCCTGGGGAACTTCCTGAAGGGCTTCATCGATGTCCCATCCTGTCATGTCGGTGAGTGTCCCTACTTATGGATTTGGGGGGAAATTGGGAAGAATTGGGATGTCCAGATGATCCAGGGGACATTTTCCCTTGATTCTAAGGGCGTATTTCAGCATGGAAAGCTGAAACCACACATTAAAACAAATGGGATCCTCACAGGAGGAGGATCCCAGTGGATGGTGGGGTGCCAGGAGGGGCTGGTGGGGGCCCGGGAGCGAGACCGCTGAGGTTTCGTTTGCTCCACAGAGCCATCCGTTGGGAATGTCTTCGAGTAAAGCCCCCCTCTGATGTCCTTATAGTTATCTCCAAAGACGGGAGGAGCTCCAAACCATTTGTCTTCACCATCCATTCCCAGCAGATGTCCCACGCAGCCCAGTCGCTGGACGTGGCCACGGACACGCAGGAGGAACTCAGCGAGTGGGTGGCCAAGATCCGGGAGGCCACGCAGAACGCCGATGCCAGGGTGAGGGGCTGCAGAGGATGGGGCTGGGTGGTCCCTTTCTCATGGAGATTGTTCCTAATATCTCCAAAAGAAGAGTCTGGGGGGAGACTTGCAGCTCCTGTTTTTCCTCGTGCAGATGCAAGAAGGGAAGATCATGGAGCGGAGGAAGAAGATCGCGCTGGAGCTCTCGGAGCTGGTCGTGTATTGCCGGCCGGTGCCGTTTGATGAGGACAGTAAGTCCTGGAGAAGTGGAATAAAGGGATGAGCGTGGGAAGAGATGGGTGGGAAGAACCATCCAGGTCTCATTCCTTCCCTGATGGCCACTCGGTGCTTGCAGAGATTGGCACGGACAAGGCGTGTTACCGGGACATGTCCTCCTTCCCGGAGACCAAGGCGGAGAAATACGCCAACCGCAGCAAGGGCAAGAAGTTCCTGCAGTACAACCGCCGCCAGCTGAGCCGCATTTACCCCAAAGGACAGCGCCTGGACTCCTCCAACTACGACCCACTGCCCATGTGGATCTGTGGGAGCCAACTCGTGGCCCTCAACTTCCAGACGCCTGGTAAGTCCTGCTCCCCGGGGTTGTTGTTGGGCTCATCCCTGAAGGTTGTCTCAAAATTCCCATCCCCAATTGTTCTGCCCTGGGTCGCCTTGTTGGAGGTGGTTTGGGTGATCTCTCCAAACTTTGTCTCCATCCTCATGGGGGACACGAGTGGTTTGGATGCTCTTCAACCTTTTCTTCATCCTGATGGGAGCACAGGTGGTGGTTTGATCTCTCCAATCTTTGTCCTCACCCTGATAGGGATAGAGGAGGTGGTTTGGATGCTCTCCAACCTTTGTCTCATCCTGATGGGGACACAGGGGATGGTTTGAAAGATCTCTCTAACCTTTGTCCTTATCCTGGCGGGGACACGGGTGGTTTGGATGCTCTCCAGTCTTTGCCCTCATCCTGGTGGGGATATCTCCATGCAATCTTTGGGTGATTCATGCAAAACTAGGCTGCATCCTTGCTCCAACGAGGGCTGGGGACTCTTAACTGGGTTTGCAAGGCAGGATCTTTCGCCCAAGGACCCTGTGGAGATCCTTGAGCCCCACAGATTTGCTTTGTTCTGTCCCCATGGCCACAGACAAACCAATGCAGCTGAACCAGGCACTCTTCATGCTCGGTGGCCGCAGCGGCTACGTCCTACAGCCAGACATCATGAGGGATGAGACCTTTGACCCTTTTGACAAGAACAGCCTGAAGATCGTGGAGCCTATCACAGTCCAGCTGCAGGCAAGTGGGAAAAGACAGCAAGACCGCCTTGAGGTGGTCACCATCAAGATGGGAACTCCTTCCTCATTTTTCGGTCAGCTAGGGGTAGTTTTTACGTGTTCCAGCCACATATTTGCTCCATGGAACTTGTTACTCTTTGAAGTCCTTCCTCATGCAGTGTGGCCAGACCTCACCCTCCTCTTCCTCCCCTTTCTCCCACAGATCCTTGGTGCCCGGCACCTGCCCAAGAATGGGAGGAGCATCGTGTGTCCCTTTGTGGAGGTGGAGGTTTGTGGTTCCGAGTACGACAACAGCAAGAACAAGACGGATGTTGTAGGTGAGGGACCATGAAAGTGATGTCCCCACCCTTGGGGACAACCCTGACTCTGCCCTCTGTAGTCTTTTTGAGAGGACATGTGGGTGATGGGGCTGGGTTTTGTGCTCTCTCCCACAGCCGACAACGGGTTCAACCCCGTCTGGCTCTTCAAGCAGTTCGTCTTCGATATCAACAACCCTGAGTTCGCCTTCCTCCGCTTCGTAGTGTACGAGGAGGACATGTTCAGTGACCCCAACTTCTTGGCACAAGCCACCTTCCCTGTCAAGGGTCTCAAAACAGGTATGGTACTTCAATCATCATCATCATCGCCATCTCCATCATAGTCATGGAATCACAGAAGGGTTTGGGTTAGAAGGGACCTTTAAAAGTCATCGAGTCTAATTTCCCTGCAGTCATCATTATCTCCATTGTTATCATGATCTTCATGATTAAGTCATGGAGTCATAAAAAGGTTTGGGTTGGAAGGGGCTTTTAAAGGTTATCCAGTCCAACACCCCTGCAATCATCATCATCGTTGTCATCATCGTCATTGTCATCATCACATCATCATCTCCATCACATATCTTGGAAGGGTTTGGGTTGGAAGGGACCTCTAGAGGTCATTCAGTCCAATCCCCCCAGCATTGTCACCATCATCATCATGATCTCCGTCATTAAGTCATGGAGTCATAGAAGAGTTCGGGTTGGAAGGGACCTTTAAAGGTCTTCTAGTGCAACCCCCCTGCAACATCATCATCATCATCATCATCATCATCATCTCCTCCCTGGGGTCTTGGCCATGGTGAGGGGCTTGGACCCTGCTGTGGTGCTGAGGTTGTGTTGTGGTGTTGTGTCCAGGCTACCGGTCGGTGCCGTTGAAGAACAGCTACACCGAGGACCTGGAGCTTGCCTCCCTCCTCATCCACATCGAGATCATCAATGCCAAGGCAGGTGGCCCAGGCAGCTTGGGAAACCTGGAACAAGGGGGACCAACTCTTTGGGGTGTCCTGCCCACCCCACCAGTCTCACACACTTGTTTTGGAGCAGGAGGAAGATGAGGAGAACCTCTACTCATCCATCCAGCAGCTCCGGGACCGTGCCAGCGAGCTCTCCAGCCAGGTCTCCAGCTACGAGCGCACCAACGGCTGCGATTCCCGCTACCAGCAGCGCCTGGACGAGCTCCGGGCGGCCCAGGAGCGGCTCATGGAGCTCACCGAAGTCCGCAACCGCAAGTGAGTTGTCCCCTTCCTGTGGCTTTCAGGAGGTCCCCCTCAGAAGGGTTCCTGAGGCCACCACCCTGCTCCCCACCAGGTTGATGGAGAAGAAGAAGAGGGACCGGCAGATGGTCACCAAACGCAGCTGAGCTGGAGGGACTCGAGCTGAGGAGCTCCCCCAGCCACCTCCTCTCCTGCCACTAAGGGAGGTGGGGTGGCCACATCCGGACCTCCCACCACGCCCAGGGCTGGGTGACAGCAGCGTGACAAATTCGGGGATGAAAGGGGACCTTGGGTAGTTGTGCCTGTGACAGGGCTGAGGCGGGAGGTGGGACGCTCTGGCTTCAATCCCAGGTGCCTCCAGCTTCATTCCATGTTCCCTGGGGCTCATGGCCGCGTCCTTGTCCCCATGGGGTGGCCACAGTGGCTCCTCCTCATCCAATATTGTTGATGTCCCACCATCCCATGGCAGCCTCATGACTGATGGGGAAACTGAGGCACAGGGACCCAGCCAGCCCAGGATGGGGCAGGACCGGCCACCTCCACCATGGGCACATGTGACAGGACTGGCTGGTAGTGAGGCACCAGGATGGGGACACAGGGGACACTTTTGGGGGGGTTAGGGGAGTATTTTACTCCCCCGCTATAAATATCTGTATTTTCTTCTTTTATCCAGCGTGTAAATACGGCGTGGGGGGAGGGGGTGTCTGTACCAGCCACAGTATTAGGGCACAAGGGGGACCCCAAAATGTCCAGAAATGTCCCAGCACTGGGAGCAGGGACCAAGTCTGGGGGTGTCCCACAGGGCAGGGTGGCCTGTGATAGGTGCCCTGAGCAGGCACCAGGTAAATACAGGCATCAAGGTGGCACCAGAGGGGACAGGGGTGTCCCCGAGGTGACCCAGAGTCATCACCAAACTCTGGGAATGGGGACAGATCCTGCCAGTAAAGCCAGTGGAGGCAGTGGCCTGCCCAGCAGTGGCTGGGGACATCTTGGGGTGTCCCCCGGGGTTGGGGTGTCCCGGCAGGGGGGACCTGTGTATTCTTTGTATGAAAATAAATCTATTTAGCCAATATTTATACCCTGCTGCTGTGACCTGGTGTCCCCTCCCAGCTTTGCTGCCACACTGATGTCCCCAGGGTGGATGATGTCCCCTGGGAAGTGGCTTGGTAGTCCCAGATCCGGTGTGTCACCCTTGTCCCAGCAGCAGTGAGGACACTTTGGGGTGTGTTGTGGCAAGCAGGGCCACCCAGGAAGGGGACACAGGACACAGGGACAATGGATACAAGGTTGTGGGGACACAGGGCCATGGGGACATGAGGCCATGGGGACAGAGGGCTCTGGGGACACACAGGACGTGGGGAATACAGGACCACAAGGATCATGAGGGACATGGCTCCATGGAAATACGTGTGAATCCATTGGGACTTGGGTCCATTAAGACACACACACAGAGATCCATAGAGACTCAGGTCCATGGAGAAACAAATTCATGGATCCATAGGGATGTGGGTCCATGGGAACACACACACACAGACATTCATAGGGACATGGGTCCATGGAGAAACAAATTCGTGGATCCATAGGGATTTGGGTCCATGGGAACACACACACACAGACATTCATAGGGACACGGGTCCATGGGGACACAAATTCATGGATCCATAGGGATTTAGGTCCATAGGACCACTCACCCAGACCACAGGGACATGGGTCCATGGAAACACATGCAAATCCATTAGAATTTGGGTCCATGGGGACACACACAGGGATTTGGGTCCATGAGGACACACACTCCAGGATCCATAGGGATTTGGGTCCATGGAAACACATGCAAATCCATTAGAATTTGGGTCCATGGGGACACACACAGGGATTTGGGTCCATGAGGACACACACTCCAGGATCCATAGGGATTTGGGTCCATGGAAACACGCGAATCTCCAAGGATTTGGGCCCATGGAAACTCCCCCGTCCCGCCGCCCCTCACGCGGTTCCCGCCTTCCCCCCGGGCCGTCCAGCAGGGGGCGTGACCGCCCCGGAGCCACGCCCCCTCCTTATGTATGACCCCGCCCCCTTACTCCTATTGGCTGTTCTCCTTCCCCTGCCGCTTCTCATTGGCTGCCGAGCCGCGCACCCTCACGGACGCGGAAGTGCCGGGGCCGGAGCGGCGGCGGAGACGGTGAGGGGAGGGGTCGAGCCCAAACCCCGCTCAGAGCGCTGGGATAAATATTCCCAGAAATCGGGGGAAAATTGGGAATATTCTGCCTTAAATACACGGGTTACCCTTGGGTTTGATGAGGACAAGGTTTTATTCTTGTGCTTCCGCGAGGAAAATGGTTTATTTGGGGGTTTTGGTGAGGAAATTAGTTTATTCTTGTTTATTTTCATGAGAAAAGCTGTTTCTTCTAGGGGTTTGGCGAATAAAATTGTTTATTCTCGGGGTTTTTTGATGAGAGAAAGAGTTTCTTCCGGAGTTTTGATGAGGAAAAGAAATTACTTTGGGTTTTTTTTTTTTTTTTTGAAAATGAGGAACATGATTTATTCGTAGTTTTTGATGAGGAAAGAGGTTTATTTTAGCGTTTTTCATGAAAGTTTATTTTTGGCTTTTGAGGAGGAAAATGGTTTATTTGTGTGTTTTTGATGAGGAAAATTACTTATTCTTGGGGGATTTGATGAATAAAATAGTTTATTCTTGCTTTTTGATGAGGAGAATTGTTTATCCTTGAGGAATTTATGATCAAAAGGTGTTTCTTTTTTGCTTTTTATGAGGAAAATGGTTTATTTATGTGGTTTTGATGAGGGAAGTGGTTTATTCTGAAGCTTTCATAGGGAAAATGGGCTTGATGAGGAGAATTTATTCTTGGTTATTTTTATGAGAAAATCAGTTTATTCTTGGGGTATTGATTAATTAAATTGTTTATTCTTGGGGATTTCATCAGAAAAATCAATTTATTTGGGGCTTTTAGTGAGGAAAAGGGTTTATTTTTAATTTTTTAAATTTTATTTTATTCACCCTTTATGTTGAAACAAAAATTTTGGATCCTGGTTTTTTATGGAATCATCAAAGGAGAGGTGGGGAGGGGTAAAAAATGGAATTTAGTGACTGGATTTTAACTACTTCTGGAATTTAAGTGTTAGAATTTAACTACTGGAATTTAATTGGAATTCTTCCAGTTGAATTAAACTACTGGAATTCAACTACTGAAATTTTAACCACCAAAATTCCACTATCAGAATTTAGCTAAGAAAATAAGCACCAAAATACATTCCCGCTTCCAAACATTTGCATTTTTTTTTAAAATACAAATGATCTAATAAATAATTAAATATTTGCCAGAAAAGCTGGAGATCTTTAGTACCTCTGGAGGTGATTTGCTTATGTTTTGAATATTCATGAGCTGTAGCAAGAACGGAGGAGCTGCAGTGACAGAGCGGGGATCCCTTTTCCAAGGAATTTTTAAAGGCAGAGTTGATCCTTTGCCTCCCTGCCGTGAGTAAGGAAAGAAAACATGGAATTTAATGAGGCTGGATGGTGTTAGAACAGGTTGGACAAGCTGGAGCAGCCTCTCCATCCCTGGAATTATTCCAGGCGTGGTTGGATGGAGCTTGGAGCAACCTGGGATAGGAGAAGGTGTCCCTGCCCATGGAATGAGAGGATCTTTAAGGTCCATCCCAACCCAAACCATTCCATGTTTTTTTTGTACAACCTCATCCTGGGAAGGTTCGGTGGAGAAGGCAGAGCTGGACTTTTCCCATGGAAGTGCAGCAGGGATGAGCAGGAATGTGGGAAGCTGGGTTAGATGGAATTTTGACTCACCATTACGATGATTAAACACCTGGAAAAAGGAGAGCAGGGAAACTTTGGGAGACGCTCAAACTCAACTGGGTGAGGCTCCAAGCACGGGGTTGGATCCAAGACCTCTTCCAACCCTGGATTCTTTGGGAATTCTGCGCCAACACTCACAAATCTCCATTGCCGCGACTCTCCCAGCCCAGGAAATCCGCCATGTCCAACCTCCCGCCTTCGCCAGCGGACGGGAATTGCTTCTACATCCTGACAGAGGACTGTGCCTATGGAAGCAAGTACTTCCAAGCTGGGAACTTGTGCTTCTGCAGCGAGAGGAGCTACCTGCGGAATTTTTCCGAGGATGGGCCTCCCTCTTGCTTCCTGAAGGTCGTCATGCTGGACGACAGCTCCACGGTCACCATCAACCTGGAAATCCTGCAGCCCGTGCGCCAGGAAGCCGCCGGGTTCCTCCTGGCCATCGGGAGCCACAGCGAGCGCTTGGATCTTTTCCTGGAGAGGCTGAGCCTGGAAGGAGCTCTCCAAGCCGTGCCAGGGCAAAATGTGATGGTGGAAGTGGAGCAGGAATTCTTCCCAGGAGTCGTGCGCTACATCGGGAGCATCTACAAGCCCAGCTTGGCTGTGCTGACTCCGGTGTTTTTTGGGGTGGAATTGCAGGTAAGGGGGGGCCAAGGCAGCGAATTCCTTATTTTTCCATGGAATTTCTGTGTGTAACATCCCTTCCCGGCGTGTTTTCAGGGAGAGGGGGAAAACAGAGGGAGAAGCGACGGATCCTACCACGGCACCGAGTACTTCAAGTGCAAGAGGAACTGTGGGATCTTCGTGCCCTTCAGCAAAATCCAGTTTATTCCCACATTGGGCAACGATTTTGGGAAGCAGAAGCCGGGAAAACAGGACACAGAGGAGGTGGTTCCTGTGAAGGTGGGAGATGCCGTCAGCTTCTTCGTGGATGACATCCCCACCAAAGGAATTGCCATGGCAGTTTACAGGGAAGGGAGCCAGTGGTTCGTGAAGGTTTGCCCGGTAAGAGCAGCTTTTCCATGGTTTTTTGGGGGGGATTTTAAAGGAAAAAAACATGTGATGGTTGGACGTGGAAGAGAAGCAGAGGGAATGTCCAAAAGGGTTCCAGGCTTGTTTAAGAAATTCCTTCATATTCCAAGGTTTAGCTGCTGGGTTTTTCCCTAGCTGATGGATTTTTCCCTCCTTTCAGGAAGAAGAAGGAACAACTGACATTTTCAGGGAAATCCCCATGGATTCTGTTGTGAAGGAGAGCTTGCAAAGTAGGTGATCTTTGGATGTGTCTCTCCTCCTCACATTCTGGGGAATTTGGAATTTGTTCCCTCTCTGCAGGGTACTGAGGAGCTGAAATTCCAATAAAACCTCCAACCTGTCTTAATGGATTGGGATTTATGGAAAAATCTCAAGCTACAGCTGAATCCCATTTGTCAGGAAGGAGAGTCCAATGGTAGCAGAGAATTCCCTCAAGAAGAGACACCACTGGTTAAAGAGTCTTTAATTCAGCCATAAAAGATGGAGCAGGAGCTTCATCCTGGTGGGAAAGGCTCAGGTGCCAGTGGCAATGGTGGGAATTGTTGGACAAGACAAGGAATTAGTAGAAAAATTAGGAAATGAACCCCCCACTGCCATTCCAATAGTCTGGGAAGGGCTGGCTTAGCTCCAGGTCCAGCGAGAGGTTGGAATATGAAGCTTTGAGCAGGGAAACAAGGAGCAGGATCATTCCCTCTCATCCTGTCAGACCAGCTTGGACACACTGGGAATTACACCTTGTGTCCCTGGTGCTCAGCTTCCTGCTTGTGTGTGTAGTCTGGAATTTCCAAAATAGACCTGGAATTAGATCCAGAGGATCGAATTTCCGCCTCTCCTGATGTTTTGTGTTGCCCATCAGGTTTTTTCCCAACGTTCGAATCCAACGTGGGCTTTGGAAAACCAAACCCAATGAAACAAGAGATCAGCGAGAGCAGCGAGGAAGGGGAACATGGGAATTCACCCCTGGAAGTGAATTCCATGGTCCAGATCACCTTGGACAAAGGGAATCAAGTTTCAGGAATCATCCGCTGGTTGGGTTACCTGCCCCAAATCAAGGACAAAATGGCTGGAGTTGAACTGGTGAGGCTGGAAAGCTGGGAAAGGACCTGGGAGTGCTGGTGGCAGTGGCTGAATGTGGGGGATGGAATTTTGGGATCCCCAGGTGCAGGATATTGAGGGGCTGGAATGGAGCTGGGAAGGGTCTGGAACATCAGGAGCAGCTGGGAGGGCTCATCCTGGAGAAAAGGAGGCTCAGGGGGAACCTTCTGGCTCCCTACAATTCCCTAACAGTAGAGGGGAGGCAGGTGGGAGTCAGGATCTGCTCCCAGGGAACAAGGGACAGGACATGAGGAAACCACCTCAAACTGCTCCAGGGTTGGATCCAGGGAAACTAATCCAGGTTGGATATTGGGAAAATTCCTTTATGGATGGGGTTGTCCAGCTGTGGCACAGCTGCCCAGGGCAGGGGTGGGGTCCCCATCCCTGTGGAGGTGACACTTGGGGACACGATTTGGTGGTGGCCTCGGCAGCACTGCATTGCTACACTCGATCTCAGATCTCTTTTCCAACCATAATTCCATGAATCCCGCTCTCAGGCTCTTCCCTGGTGCTGTTTTCCCAGGATGAAGACAAGGGGGTCACATCTGGAGAGTGGCTGGGCAAGTCCTACTTCCACTGCGCCCCGAAGCGCGGCCTCTTCGTGAGGCTGAATTCCTGCCAGCCCGACGTGCGCTTCCAGAGCTTTCCCAACTCTGACTTATCCCTCGGGGATTACAGTGAGTCCTCTGGGAAGCAGGAAAACAGGGTCATGATGGGAGAAGGATATGGAAAAACCCCGTGGGCAGCGTTTCTTCCCTGTCTTCGAGTGTTGTTTTTTTGGTGGTTATCCCACACCACATCCTTGGCTGGATTG
The DNA here is from genome assembly GCA_013398075.1 of Notiomystis cincta. Taxonomy (NCBI): domain Eukaryota; kingdom Metazoa; phylum Chordata; class Aves; order Passeriformes; family Notiomystidae; genus Notiomystis; species Notiomystis cincta. Next base: position 27,580 of record VZRX01009166.1, on the reverse strand, counting down.
ACAGTTGCACTCAATCCTAGAGGTTTTTTCCAACCTAAATGATTCCTTAGGGAGTATCCCAGAAGTCTGAAAGATTGTGATTTATGAAAAACTGGATGGAGAAGCCATCTTAGGTGTCGTAGAGTCACCTCAGACTTCTGGGGCATCAAGGAAGGGCAGAGTTGACCCAGATGAGAAGGTGAAGGAAATTCCTTTTCTTGCAGGAGGACAAGAAGTTCTTCCACAGGCTCCAGAGAGTTTTCCTCCCCTCAGGAATGAGGCAGCAGTCCGTGTCCTCCAAGGGCGGATGAAGGGCATCCAAGGCCACTGTAATTCCTGCTACATGGATGCAGCTCTCTTCAGGTAAGGACCTGCTTAGGTGGTGCAGTGTCATTAAATGAGTGGCTTTTTCATTGGGCAGAGCCCCAAATTGCAGCACTTCCCTGGATTTCCAAGTTGGCTGGAAGTTTACCTGGTGTAGAGCAGGATGTAACTGTGGAAATGAAACCTCCAGGCTGCTTTTTCATCTCCTTCCCAAATCCAGCAGGTTTTCCAGCCTCTGTGTCTGTCATTCAGGGTGCTGAGATCTCGTAGTTTTCTGGACTTGGACCATGCTGACTCTTTCTCTGGAAGCTCTGGCTGGAATCATTCCAAAGAACCCACCCAGGAGGTCCCTGTTTGGAGAGGAAAAGACTCAGTGGTGCCCTTCCCTGAGCAGTTTTGGCTGCAAAGTAGGAATTTCCTGCTCTCTGAGCTGTTCCCTTGCTTCCTCCCAGTGTTCACTGCTCCAGATGTGCCTCACTGTGCAGATGTGCTTCCCTCACCTCCCTGTAATTCCATGCATGGATTGTTGGGCATCAAAGCCATCGTCTGTCACCAGCCACCACATTTTGGTTCCAGCTGTTGCTTCCAAGGCCTCAAACTCAAACCCATCCCACTCTTCCCACAGCCTCTTCTCCTGTACATCCGTGCTGGACTCCATGCTCTTCATGCCCTTCCCACTGTGTGACAGGAATGTCCAGGGAATTCTGCGGGATGAGATTGTCAATCCCCTCCGAAGGTGAGTGTAGGGAATGCTGGAAGTTGTCCCATCTGCCTTCATTCCTTCCCTGCTGCCCTGTAGGTGGTACCTGGCACTGAGGGAAACCTGGCAGCCACATCCACATCCAAAGGTGTTCCTACATGACAAGGAGGAATGATTTTAAACTGCCAGAGAGTAGATTGAGATGGGATATGGGGAAGGAATTTTCCATGTGAGGGTGGTGAGGGAGTGGAATGGAATTCCCAGAGAAGTTGTAGCTGCCCCATCCCTGGAAGTGTCCCAGGCCAGGTTGGATGGGGCTTGGAGCAACCTGGGATAGTGGAAGGTGTCCCTGCTCATGGCAGGGATTGGAATTGGATGATCTTGAAGATCCCTTCCAACCCAAACCATTCCAGGATCCTGTGATTCTTCCAGTTGCTCCTTTTTCATAGGCTGTCACAACTCTTCTGCTCAGTAGGAAGCCTTGGGACCTGCACTTTACAGTGAAAGGAAGGGAAGGGGATTCCTGGGGTTCCAGCCAGCTCTGGATGGAACCCTGGAGTTGGTGAAACAGCAACTTTCCTTTCCTCAATAATTGGTCCCAAAGTTGGTATGGAATGCCAGGCTGGATTAGGGGAAACCATTCAGTGTCCAGTGCCTCAAGGGGCTCCAAGAGAGCTGGAGAGGGACTTGGGACAAGGGCCTGGAGTGACAGGACAAGGGGGAATGGCAGAGTAGATCTAGACTGGATATTGGGACACAATTTTCCATGTGAGGGTGCTGAGGGGGTGGAATGGAATTCCCAGAGAAGCTGTGGCTGCCCCATCCCTGGAAGTGTCCCAGGCCAGGTTGGATGGGGCTTGCCTGTGGCAGGGGGTCAAACTGGATGAAGTTTAAGATCCCTTCCAAGCCCAGCAATTCCATGGTTTCCATCACCTGCAGCTGGTTGTTGTTCCCAGGACTGGCTTTGTCAGGGCCAGCAGCGTGATGCACCTCCGGGAGCAGCTCACGGACAAGGGACAGTGCTCCAGCTTTACCAATGCTGAGAAAGGTAAGGAGCTCTCTGGGGCCTTTCCTGAGCTGCTTCCCTGAGATTTGCTTTATCCAGGCACCAGCTGTCAACTTCCCTTCGTGCTTCTCCCAGGAATGTGCTTTAATGAGGTGCTGATGTTGATTGATGTAAAAATTCACTTGGGAAATCCTTTCAGGTTTTAAATTGCTCTGTACCCTCAGAGCCCCTTCCAGTGCCTAAAGGGGCTCCAGGAAAGCTGGAGAGGGACTTTGGATGAGGGATGGAGGGACAGGACAGGACACAGGGAATGGTTTCCCACTGTCAAAGGGCAGGGATAGATGGGATTTGGGAAGGAATTTTTGCCTATAAGTGTGGGGAGGGACTGGAATGGAATTCCCAGAGCAGCTGTGACTGCCCCTGGATCCCTGGAAGTGTCCAAGGCCAGGTTCAACAGGGCTTGGAGCAACCTGGGATAGTGGAAGATGTCCCTGCCCACGGCAACAGCTGTAATTCCATGATCTTGAAGGTCCCTTCCCACCCAAACCATCCTGGGATTCCATGGAAGTCTCTGAAGGCTGGTTGGCATTTTCCATGTTCCCTTTGGGATTTGTGCTTTATCCAAGTGGTCTCAGCCTTTATCCCAATTGTCTCCTAACCTGAAGAGGAACTTCCAGGTTCATGGAATGTTGGCTGATGTTTATCTGGCAGCTCTTGGATGCAGTGGGACAAGGCAGTTCCTGGTGTGGTCTGATCCATCCTTTCCTCTCACTTTCCAGATCCTGAGGAGTTCCTCAATCTCATAATGCAGCAGGTCCTGGGAATTGAGCCACTACTGAAACTCCAGTAAGTTTCCACAGCTGAGGGATACAATTCCCAAGGCCAGCTCATTAATTTTTCACCTCACAATCCCTGGAGGGGCAGGGAGGGGTCACTTGTCCCTTTCCACCAAAGTTTTCTGGAATCACAGCTCTGAGTTTTGTGCAGGTCCTTCTGCTTTCCCTTAGGAACAGCCTGTGATCCTGCTTGTTGTGATCTTCCCATCTGGGGAGAGACACTTCTGAGCTCTCCCTGGAGGGTGCTGCCTTCAGAAAATTGGGATAAAAACCTTGTGCCATCCTCAGGGAGAGCCAGAAGGGGGTTGAGAAAGGTGATGTCCGACTTTAGGGCAGATCCAGCAACATCCGACAGCCTTTGGATGAATTTGGGATGTGTCCAGGCTGCCAAGCTGGCTCAGCTCCCACAGCCTCTCAAAACAGGCAGCCCATGGATGCACTCCCAGTTTTTTGGGACTCTACAAAGAGGATGAGAGGCTGGAGGAAGCCAAAAATAACTGTGCTGTTTGGGAGCACAGAAAGGGAATTGTTGGATTTCTGTGCTCCTTTGTGGAGCCGCCGCTCGAGCCGTGGATCGTGGAGTGCTGGGAAAGGCTGAGCACAAAGAGGACTCTGTGCTGCAGCTCCCCTGTATGGGGTCATCCCAAGGAAATCCTTTCCCTGCTTTCTTTAGGGATTGTGGGAGAGCTGCACACAACTCACCTTGAGTTTGGCTTTTTGGATGCGTTTTTGAATTAATCCTTCATCGAAGCGTCCGTTTGTCAATTTAAATATTAAATTCTCTTTTTTATTTATATCAAGGGGAAATGGAATTTTGCTTATAGGAGCAGGATGTGGTGCTCCAAAGGGATAATAAGGCCAAAATTCCTGCTTATCTCTTCTTCCCCTGGCACAAATTTGGTCTTTTTGGGTGGAAAAAGTGCTCTGTGTCACACCAAACCACCCCTGGTGCCCTGAGCCCAGGAGCTCTCCCAGGACAAACCTCGGGAAACTCCAATTTTTGTGTCACCACATCCCCAATCCCATGAGCTCTCCTTGCAGGTCAGGAGGCCAGAAGGAGCAGGAATGTTACTGCTACCAGATATTTATGGATAAACAGGAGGATCTGGTGGTTCCCGACGTGCAGCAGTTGGTGGAACGCTCTTTCCTGTCCTCAGATCTGAAGCTGGTGGAGGTGAGTCCCATTTCCTTCTGCTTTCCTGCTTTTCTTGCTTCCCAAAATACCTGTGAGGCCTTGGATCTTTTATATCCAACACTAAATGTGGGCATGACTTAGGAAAAGGCCTCTGCTTTCTCTGTTTCCCTTTTGTCCTGTGAATAATGACAGCAAATTTAGAGGAAAATCTCTGGGATTTGGCTCTTCTGGCAGGGTGACTCCTTTCCTTTTCTTTTTCCCCAGATCCCATCTTGCTTCATTATCCAAATGCCACGTTTTGGGAAGGAATATAAAATGTTCAGCAAAATCATCCCTTCCTTGGAGCTGGATATAACAGATCTGCTGCTGGACAGTGAGTTATGGATGATGGGCTGTGAGCAACCAGCTCTGGGCTCTCTGGGGTGGGATTCTTCTTCCATGAGTCACAGTTTTGGCAGGATAAGCTGGATTTTAGGTGGGATCTGGAGGAGACATTCCCTCTGAGCTCTGTTTCCCTGGCAGGTCCCAGGGAATGCTGCCTGTGTGGAGATGTTGCCACTCTGGAATGCTCAGAGTGTTTCAAGGACAAGGTGTTTGCAGCCACAGGCCTGAAGCAGTTCTGCAGCTCCTGCTCCAGACAGGTATTTCCCATGACTGTTCCCAAAATCCACCTTGGGAGCTGTCAGCAGGATGAACCCTCACAAAATTCCCACATTTCCCTGGCTGTCCCTGCAGCTGCTCAGGTTGGGCAGGGAGCAGCCCTCTCCTGAGGGTCATTCCCACCAGGAGCCACAGGTTGTTGAACCCTCTGCTTACACAGAGCCTAAATATTTATAGAATCATAGGCTTCGATTGTGAAGGACCTTGAAGCTCATCCAGTTCCACCCCTTGGCTGCTGCTCACTATCCCAGGTTGCTCCAAGCCCTGTCCTACCAAGCCTTGGACAATTCCAGGGATGGGACATCCACAGCTTCCCCAGACAAGCTGTTCCATAAATAAGGAGTAATCCTGCAGGAACCGAGTGCTGGTCCCTCCCTGCTGCCTCTCCATGAGCATTCCCACAATTTCTGCCTCTTGGAGGGTAACAGGTTCCTGTTCCAGCTTCCTGCTGCCAGGCTGTTCCCACAACGCCACTCCCAGGCAAGCAGGGAGCACGGAAATAAATTGGGAATCTGCCCTCTGCCCCCTCCTCTGGCAGGTGAGGGCCAGCTCTGCCAATGCCACCCTGTCCCCTCTCCTCAGGTTCACTCCCATCACCTCCGCAAAGCACACAAACCCACGAGGCTGCACATTCCAGAGGAATTCCAGAGCTGGACTGCCCGGGGCTGCCAGCAGGTCCCCAGGGAGAAGCTGGAGCTGTTTGCAGTGCTCTGCATCGAGACCAGTCACTACGTGTCCTTCGTGAAATACGGCCCTGGGAATGAGCACTGGATGTTCTTCGACAGCATGGCCGACCGGCACGGTGAGGGAATGGGAGTGGGAAGGGATCTGGGGATGTGGGAAGCTGCCAGGGGCTGCTCAGTCCACCTTTTCCTCTCGAGTTTCCTCTCCACTTTAGGCTTTATCTGGATTTGGCTTCTATTTAATTAGATTCCAGAGTGGCCAAGCCAAGCAGGTGGGAGTTTTTCCAGGTGCTTCCAGCTTCTGGTTGTGGTCAAACAAGGGATTTGGGATCCTATCCCAGCTGGCTCAGCTTGTGGGCATGGATTGTTCTTCTGTCCTTCCCCACTTTTTTTTAACATGGCATCATGGAATGGGTTTGGGTTGGAAGGGACCTTAAAGCTCATCCAGTTCCACCCTCTTTCCATGGGCACCTTCCACTATCCTAAGTTGCTCCAAGCCCCATCCAACCTGGCCTTGGACACTTCTATGAATGGAGCAGCAACAGCTCCTCTGGGAATTCCATTCCAGCCCCTCACCATCCTCACCTTCCCAAAATCCCATCTAGCAGTGGGAAGCCATTCCTTGTGTCCTGTCCCTCCATCCCTTGTCCAAAGTCCCTCTCCAGCTCTCCTGGAGCCCCTTTAGGTTGAACGGTCTCCCCTCCTTTGGCCTCTTCCCATGCTTTTGGCCTCCACATCTCCCAGCTGAGGCTCTGCATGACTCTTGAGTGTGCTGGGATGTGCTGGGATCTGCTGGAGCTGTAGGAACTCATCCCTTCAGGATCTGGTTTGGGACTTTTCCTCCTCCTTTCCATCTCAGGTGGCGAAAACGGCTTCAACATTCCCACGGTGACGCTGTGCCCAGAAGTTGCCAAATACCTGGACTTGCCCCTGGCTGTGCTGGCCCTGGAGCAGCCTCGGGACATGGATGGGGTGGCCAAACGCCTCTTTTGTGATGCCTACATGTACCTGTACCAGAGCAGGAAAATGGCACTTTACAAGTGACACCATCCTGGGCCAATGTCACAGAGCAGCATCAGCAACAGGAGCTTGGATCATCCCTGAAGGAGGAAGCAGCAGAGTCAGGATGCTCTGAGCTGCCTCTTCTCACCTCTCCTGGTGTCAAATTATCCAAGTCAGGCTGGGTTTGTTAACTCCTGGCTTTATCCAGGAGTAGTTGCTCCTTGGGCACAGCTGGACTAGGAATTACTGATGCTCAAATTGATTTTCATTCCCCACATTCCACACTTGTCCCTCTGTGGGTACTCTGCAGTTGGAGCCATCCCAAAACCTTATTTCCCCTCTCCAAAGCTGGGGACCAGCAGAAATCAAAACACAAGGAATTGCCCACAGGTTTACCAGGAAACCACAGCCTTTCCTAAAACATCCTGGATTTGTGGAGGGAGGAAAACCAGGTGTGGTTGAGAGGGGTCAGGATGGATTTTCCACACCTGTGTCCCTCAGTTCCCTGCACTTCCCTTATCCAGCACTAACTGGCACTTTTCCCCACTATCCCTTATTTCCAGTCATGGATGTCCTGAGCTGAAGCTAAGCTTTAAAAATAGATATTTTTCCAAGAACAAAACTGGGAGGATGGAACAGAGGAGCAACATCTGGGCTCCTGCTGCTTCCTCTTTTTGGCAAAATCTGCACAGGATTCAGTGTTCCAACCTCACTTTTAGCACTTTCTGTCCCATTTTTGCATCCATTTCCAAGTTCTGGAGCAAAACTCCAAGGTTTTTTTTTTTGGAAAAAAAAACCAAAAAACCAGCACTCTGGGATTTTCTGCAGGAAGGTTTAGGGTTTGGGTGGGAACTGGTGTTACTTAAGTTAAATAAATTTGTAAACTCGGGGGTTCTCTGCCATTAAGTGGGAAGCTGTGCCTGGAGTCAGTGGGATGCCCAGATTCCATAAAAACCTCAAGGAAAGCATCCAGGAGTTCCAGATGTGCAGGTTTAACCCCGTTCCTGCTCTTTTTTCCCTCCTCTTTAATGCAGAGTGCAGTAATTTTAACAAAGTCTGGAGCTTCAGCTCCATCCTGGTGGCTTGGGATCTTTCTGGCATTCCAAGTGTTGCCAGTAGGTCTTGGAGGGATTCTTCCCCTCTGCCCAGCTCTGATAGGTTACACTGGGAATACTGGGTCCAGTTTGGAGCTCCCCCAGTACAAGAAAGACAAAATCCAAGGAAAAACCACAGAGACGATGAAGGGACTGGAGCATCTCCTATGAGGAGAGGCTGAGGGAGCTGGAATTGCCCAGCCTGGAGAAGAAAAAGCTCAGGAAATCTCCTCAATATCCATAAATACCTGAGGAGAAAGTGCAAAGACACCCAAGAGCTTCTCTGCCCAGGACCAAAACAATTCCTGAACATCAGGAATTGCATCTTATCCATGAGGGTGACAAATGCTGGCACAGGTCACTCTCCATGTTCTTCATTCCTCCTCTCCCCAAAAACTCAGGAAAATCTCTACTCAGGTACAATGGACTCTTCATCTTTGGTGCTTTGCTTAAAAAGAAAAAAATCTAATTTATAGCAAACTGATCCTGGCCTTCCTGGAGTTTTTTTTTCCTGTCTTAAAATGGGATATAGTGGTGTTTGAATTCCCAGAAATCTGGGACCATCAGGCCACACTTCTTTAAGTTCTTAATTATTTTCTTCTCTATAATTTCTGCCAAGAGCCAAACCATGGAAGGGAGGGTGGGCAGGGAAGCCACAGGTTTGATCCCTTGGCATTTCCCTCTCACTTTCCCATTCCCAATGGAGCTCCAAAGGGTTTTTCACTGGAATTAGGGTTGGAGCCATGGTGGGAAAAGACCTTTATTTAAATTTTTTGCTTAATCTGAAGCTCAGTGTGGGTTAGTGCCACGTTTCCTGTGGGAATGCGTTAGAGAGTGCAGGTGGCAACCTGGAGCTGGGATAAGCCTGGAGCCGGGATCAATCTGGAGCCGGGATCAACCTGGAGCCAAGATCAACCTGGAGTCGGGATGAGCCTGGAGCCGAGATTAACCTGGAGTTGGGATCAGCCTGGAGCTGGGATCAACCTGGAGTTGTGATCAGCCTGGAGCCAAGATCAATCCAGAGTCAGGATCAGCCTGGAGCTGGGATCAACCTAGAGCCAGCCTCCAAATCCCAGGGAATTTGGCCAGAATGGAAAGAGCTGGAATGTGGCCACAGAGATGAAGCTTGGAATTGCCAAAGCAAAGAGTGTCTGCCATGGATGTCCCACGGGTGTCCCATGTCACCCTTTTGGTGGCACCCCAAACTTTGTTCTGGTGTCACCAAGGAGTTTTGGGATGGAGGGGCCACCAAGATAAGGCACAGGAGTGGCAGGGCCACCAAGTTTGGCACAGGACTGTCACTTCCAGGGGACACGGGGACAGCTCCGCCTTCCCCATCCCTGCGTTCCCAGCTTCCCTACTGGGCCCCAGGGCACTCTCCCAGTTCCTGCAGGTTCCTGGGGTTAGCACCAGGCAGCAGAAAGGTCTAAATTAGAGCCCTTAATTCCCAACGAGGCACCTGGGCTTCCCAAAAAAGCGCGGAGCAGGAGCTGGGGACGAGCAGGGACTCCCTCAGTGGCTGCCCTGACGCAGCTCCAGGAGGAGCCGGTGCAGCCGTTCCGTCACGGCCACCTGGGAACGGGACAAGAGGGGTCAGGGAGCAGCTCCGTGGTGGCTGACTTGCTCAGGCCACCAGTTCCAAGTGGCATTCCCAGGTGTGTGCTGGTGGGATGTGGGAAGTGATGGACATACCGGGTAGGGCTGCGGCTCGTGGAGCCGGCGGTGAGCGGGGCTGAGCAGGTTGAGGGACACCTGGGCATGGGTCCTCACCTCGGGCAGGCTGGGCAGGGGCTCACACACCTGCAGGGATGGAGATCCATGTGGGGAGATCCATGTGGGGAGATCCATGTGGGAAGCCACCACCCAGCACCAATCCCAACGAGCCGCCGCATCCAGGTTGGCACCAGAGTTGTTGGCACATCTCAGAAGCCACCACTGCCCTCGATCCATCACCCAGCGTAGAAGAGGAGACCCCCCAAGGAGATGGGACCATCCCTGACCTGGCCATCCCTGAAGTAGGTGCGATGGAGGGCCTCCACGGTGGTGGGAATGACCTTGGTGGTCTCCCCAAGCTGCCCCAGGACATGGATCCCCAGCTCCTGCCCTGCGCTGGGTGACGGCTCCTCTTCCAGGGCCATGAGGTCCATGAAGGGGTGACCTGCAGGGGGGCCAGGAGGACATCAGGGAGAGGATTGTAGAGCAGGAGATACCCCAAGGAATCTGGGAAGGGTCTCCAGACTCACCAGTAGCGTCATAGAGCCGATAGATCATCTTCATTCCCGGGATTGTCATCTTCTCCTCATCCTCCGTGAGCTTCAGGCATGGGGAGCCATTGACCTCCACCAGCTGTGGGAGAAGGGAAGGGATGAGCATCTGTGACCTCTCTGGGGAGGCCACTGATACAAATCAGCTAAAAAAAACCCCTAAAACCACCCCAAAATTGGGCATTCTGCCTCCTCCTGCCTATGGAGAACTTGGGGCTTCTGGTGAGCAAAGAATTTGCCGTGACCCAACACTGGCACCTGGAACCTCCCCATGTCCTGGGCCAATCCCAAAGTGTGGGCAGCAGTAGAGGGGGGAATTCTGCCCCTTGGCCTGCTCAGGCAAGACTCCACCTGCAGAGCTGCCTCCAGCCCTGGGGTCTCCAGCAGTAAAAGGATGTGGAGCTGCTGCATTAAGTCCAGAGGAGGCCACAGAGATGCTCTGAGGGCTGGAGCCCCTCTGCGCTCTGAATTCAGGCTGGGGGAGCTGGGAATGTTCAGCTGGAGAAGGCTCCAGGGAGATCTCAGAGCCCCATCCAGTGCCTAAAGGGACTCCAGGAGAGGTGGAGAGGAATTTTGGACAATGGAGGGAGGGACAGGACACAGGGAATTGCTTCCCAATGCCAGAGGGCAGGGATAGATGGGATACTGGTAAGGAATTCTTCCTATGAGGGTGGTAAGGCCCTGGCACAAGTTTCCCAGAGAAGCTGTGGCTGCCCCTGGATCCCTGGAAGTGTTGAAGGCCAGGTTGGACAGGACTTGGAGCACCCTGGGATAGTGGAAGGTGTCCCTGCCCATGGTGGTGGATGATCTTCAAAAATCCCTCCCAATCCAAATTATTTTGTGATTCTGTGACTCCAGTGGGGCTGGATGGCCATGGAGCAGGCGTGCACCACCTGGAAGTGGCTCAGCAAGGATTGGGATATTTGGGATTTAGGCTGCCAGCTGTACCTTGTAGACACAGCCCAGCGATGGCTGCAGGGGACACGTCACCAGGTTGGTCCCGATGCCGATCATGTCGATCTCACTCCCCTGAGGCAGTGGAGAAGACAGAGACCATCAACATCCCAGCCCTGCCAGCACCAGGGACAGCCCAGGTGACATCCCAGCCCTGCCAGCACCACCCAGGTGACATCCCAGCTGGGCCATCAGGTTCCTCACCTCCTTCCTGAACTCCTCCAGGTTCTGCTCGCTGATGTCGTTGCTGACGGCGATGGGGATGGTTGCAAACCAGGGCACCTGGAAGCTGGAAGGAGCAGGATTTCGGAGGATCCATGGATCTGCTGGCAGCACCCTGGAGCCGTGAGGGCTCCCAGATCCCGGCAGGATGAGGGGCTGGGTGCAGGTGAGGATAACAGGGATCGGTGACGTCCATCCCAGGGCTGGCGTGGGACTCACTGAGCTCCGCAGGCTCGGAACACTTCCCGGATTTCCTTGGATTGCTGGGCCAGGTCCCCACTGTCCAGGCGCACTCCGATGGCCTGGTATCCCAGCTGGTGCAGTGCCAAGGCCACGGCACAGAAATTGGGCAAACCACTCCTGCCATGGGCAAGGAAGGCGTTAATGACAAGTGGGACATGGATCCAGGGTGGATCCAGCAGCGTTTCCAAGCCCTGCACCAGCCAACATTCCTACTTCAAGGCCACCAACGAGGAGGGACACATCCATCCCCTGTGCCATGGGCAAAACCCCCTCTTGGAATCCTGGCATCCTCACCTCCTGACACAATAGGTGTCCAGCAATCCCTGGAAGTCACACGGGAAGGTGACAGCGTAGGACACGAAGGCGGCCAGCTCGCCCTGGTTGGCCTTGCCAGGAGGAGTCTGGAGCAGGTCACACACCCGCTGCAGCCAGGACACGGCCAGGGCCGCCAGATCCATGGGATCTCCTCCGGCCCGAGGCGGCAGCTCCTGCCAGGGGAACATGGGATTTGCACAGCCCGTGGCATTCTCCATGGTGCCAGGAGTGTGGGAACAGGTGGAGTGTTCCATTCCCATCCTTCCCACTCTCATTCCTGTCTGCATTCCCATTCCCATCCCATCCATGTCTCATCCCACATCCCATTCCCATCCCCATCTCCATCCCATTCCTATCCCACCTTACCCCCATCCTCACCACCATCTCCATCATATCCTATCCCATTTCCATTCCATCTCCTCCCATCCCTAACTCCATACAAACCTCATCCCCATCCACCTCCCTCTACTCATCCCTATCCCCATCCTATCTGTATCCCAACCCATCTGCTTCCTCATCCCAATCACATCCAGATCCCATCTTCATCCACATCCCATCCCCAACCCCATTCAATCCCTACCCCAATTCCATCCCCATCCAATCCTCAGCCTTATCTCACCTCAACCCATTCCCATCCCCATCTACATTCCCACCCCCATGAGATCTCTATCCCATCCCCATCCCATCCTATCCCATCCCTATCCAATATTCATCCCCATCACATTCCCATCCCATCCCAGGCACCGCTCACCCGTGGATGCACCTCTTCCAGGGACATGAAGGACATGACAAAGGAATGGGCGATGGTGCCGCGCACGGGAATTCCGTAGAGTTTTCCCGCCAGGATGTTGCTGGTGCAGTCGAAGCCTGCGAGGAGGGACGGGGGGGACACCCAGGTGACGGCAGGGCCGCGGTGGCACCGGGCGCCGCAGGGCGGGACTCACCCCCGATGTAGGAGTATTTGGATGCCGAGAGGGCTCCGTCCGGTCCCTGCGCGCGGCGCAGCCCCATCTCCATCAGCTTCATGTCCGGGCCCGCGAGGAGACGGAATCTGGCAGCGTTGGTGGCCACCAGGCTGGGGGACAAAGGGGACAGGTCACACCGAGCCAGCACGGCCAAGGGCAAGGGGCTCCAGGACCCTCCCTGCTCGGGTGGAGCAGGGATCACCACAGGACTCAGTGGAGAGGGATGTGGTGGAGTTGATGAAGGGGATGTGGGGGACAGGGAGATCCTAAGGGTGACCTGTGGGGGACCAGGACATCTCTAAGGAGAATCTGGGGGACAGGGAGATCCTAAGGGTGACCTGTGGGGGACCAGGACATCTCTAAGGAGAATCTGGGGGACAGGGAGACCCTTTGGGGGGACCACAGGGTGGGCTGGACACGGAAAGCCCTCAGGAAAACACTGGGATACCCCCTCCAGTAGTTAAATTCAACTGGCAGAATTTGAGTAGTTAAATTCTAGTAGGGGACTTGGGGGGTCATGGTACCCCCAGGACTGGGATGTCCCCGACCTCACAACATCTCCCTCTGGACTGGGGGTTGCTACACTCCCTTCCCTGCCCCTCTCCAGCTTCCAGAGGCTTTGGAATCATTCCTATCCCAAAATACCTGGCATAGTTGACCAGGCAAAGCAAGGTGGTCTCCAGCAGCTGCACCACCAGGAGCGGCCCCTTCACCTGCAGGAACGGTACCTGTGGGAACAGCGGTGACATCCTGGCCTCTCTGGAGCAGGGGAGGAGCTGGGAAAGTCAGGAATAGGGCTCCAGGGGTCAGGGTCAGGGAAAAAGAGAGGTCTGGGCAAGGTGGGATGGCCAAGGAAAGAGGATGGAGGGGTAGTTCCAGGTGCCTGGAAATGGGTGTCCCACCCTGGCAAAGATGACGGAGCCCTCGGGAATGGCGGTGACGGTCACCTCGGAGGCATCCAGGGTGGCCAGGTAGTCAAAGAAGGCGTCGTCTGTGGTGCTGGGCAGGACAGAGCGCAGGTACGCGACATCTGCGGGGACAGCGCGGTGACACCGGGGCTGAGGGACACGGCGGGAGGTGTGGGGGAACACCGAGCCTCCCCCGGCCAGGCAGGTGACAGCAGGTGGGTGACAGCACCGCCAGCATGGAGTGAGACACGGGGGGTGGCCCAGGTCCCCTCTGAGGGACATCTCTGGAGGGTGTCCCAGTGACTCCCAGGTTTCCCTCAGGGCTGTGTCCACCCCTGCCCTGTGTCCCCTGAAGGGTCTCCCTGTCCCCATGGTCCCTCTGAGAGATGTCCCTGTCCCTCTATGAGTTGTCCTGATCCCTTGCAGTCCCCCTGGGGGGTTCCCCTGTCCCACTCCCCCACTGCAGACCCCCAGGTCCCTCTGAGAGATGTCCCTGTCCCCCTCAAGTCCTCTTGAGGGATTCCCCTGTCCCGAAGTCCCCCTGAGGGGGTTCCCATCCCCAGATCACTCTGAGAGATGTCTCTGTCCCCCTAAAGTCCCCTGAAGCGTCTCCAGACCCACCTGGATGCCGTCCCTTAGAAGTCCCCTCGAGTTGTTCTCCCACATCCTTCCCCGGGGGGAATTTCCCTCCTTCCCCCGCGTCCCTCCCACCGCTCCCCGCTGTCCCCTCCTCATCCTCTCCCGTCCCCTGGAGTTGTTCCCGTCCCTCCAAAGTTTCCCTGGGAAGGTTCCACTCTCCCCCACCACCGCTCCCCACAACGTTTCTCCTGTCACTTTCTCATCCTCCCCCCTGTCCCCGCTGTCCCTTTCAGTTGCTCTCTCTGTCTCCCTCCCGCTTTCCTCGCCCAAGACCCCTCCCCACAACGCTTCTCCCGTCCCTTTCTCATGCTCTCCCCTGTCCCCTCCTGCCCCCTGGAGTTGTTCCCTTGTCCCTCAAAGTCCCTCTGGGACGGTCCCCTCGCCCTCCCTTACAACGCTTCCCCCGTGCCCTCCCCTGTCTCTCCCCGCGTGACCCACTCTTGTCCCCGGCTGTCCCCACGCACCGGCAGCGGAGAAGCGGAAGGCTCGGAGCCCCCGCAGCCCCTCGGCCAGGCCGGCCCCGAGCGCGAAGGAGCCGCGGAAGGGAGGGCGGCGGAAGAAGAGCTCGGCGGCGGCCGGGGCGCGGTGTCGCCCGGCCCGCCAGTGCCCGTAGGCCATGGACACCTGGTACAGGTCCGCCAGCGGCGCCATCGCGGGGCGGGACAGGGGGACAAGGGAGGGGACACGGGGAGGGACGGGGGAGGAGCGGGGAAACGGCAGGGGGGGTGATACGGAAGCACGGGGTGGGGGGGACGCGGGGATGGCAGCACAAGGGGACACGGGACAGGGTCGGCGACACAGCTGGGACACACGGGGTGGCAGCGCACAGTGGACACGTGGCGCGGGGATGGCAGCACATGGGGGACACCGGGATAGCAGCAGAGGGGGGATACGGGGACAGTGGGACACGGGGGACACACAGGGACAGGGGACAGGGATGGGAACACACGGGTGACACTGGGATGGTGACAGATCCGGGACAGGGATGGTGGCACAGAGGGGACAGGGAGGGCAGTAGGTGGGGGACACAGGGGACAGGGCACACGGGATGGCAGCAGAAGGGACACGGGGAATGACAACACCCAGGGGACAAGGGTGACACTGGGATGGTGACGGGGGACACCCCCCGGGATGGCAGCACACAGAAGATGGTGACACTCAGGGTATGGACACAGAGACCAGGGATAGCAGCACAGCAGGGACATGGGACACACTGGAGTGGTGGCACACAGGGGACAGGGATGGTGGCACATGGGGGACACAAGATACCAGGGATGGCAGCGGACACAGGGGACACAGGGACAGTGACGTGTCAGAAATGGGGCAGACGTGGCAGCACAGGGGGACACAGGGCACACGTGGCACCAGCTGTGCCAGCATCTGGAACAGCAGGGACTCAGGATGGCAGCACAGGGGACAAGTGGCACTCCCAGGGCTGCTCTGGAAGTGGCAGGACTCTGCAAGGGACACGTGTCACACACCAAGTGACAAAAACCTGGCCCCACCAGGACAAGGGACAGCCTGCAGCAGGATCCCATGGAACTTCCTGTGTCCCTTGGTGCCCCCAGACCTTGGACTGTGGCACTGGGACAGACCTCGTGTACCCAAAGCCAGGAATGTCACCTGTGCTCTGCCCAGGCCACACTCAGCTGAAGTGACCTAGGCAGGGAGTCAGTGGGAAAAGAGGGATGAAATCCATTCCAAAACAGCAATTCCTGGATTCTTCCTGGTGATTCATCCTGGTTTTTTGTAGGGATCTGGGGTATCTGCACCTTGGGAAACACCTTCATTCCCATCCCATGTCTCAACAACTTTCCTTCCACAAAGGACAGGGAAATCATGGAATGGTCTGGCTTAGGAGACCGTAAATTGTCTCTCATTACAAGCCCCTGACATGGGCAGGGCCATCTTCCACTAGCCCAGGTTGTTCAAATTCCCCAAAATCTCCCACCCAATCCCTCTGGAGAAGCTGCACCTGAGGGAAAAACCCATGACCCAACATGCACTCCCAATGTTCATCTTTATTAGTTCCGGGTTTGGATGAGCAGGATAACAGTTTTTCCTTCTAAATCTTGTTAAAAGCAGCAATGTCCACGCTCTGCACCTGGAAGGGGACAAAAGCTGGAGTCATCCAGGTGTTCCCAGGAAAACCCACCTGAGTCAACCCCTTCCCATGGGCCACTCCTTCCCACATCCCGCTCCGAGACTTACGTAGTCCTCAAACTTGGTGATCTCCTCCTCCAGGATGTCTGTCCCCACTTTCTCATCCTCCACCACGCACTGGATTTGGAGTTTCTTGATACCGTATCCAACTGGGACCAGTTTGGAGGCTCCCCACACCAACCCGTCCATGTGGATGGACCGGACACACTCTTCCATCTTGGCCATGTCGGTCTCGTCGTCCCACTGGAAAAGTGGGAATTGAGAGGTTTTAGTGTTTTCCTGGAGATGATCAGAGGCTCCAAAGGGTATCCAGGTGACACCTTGGGGAGTGTCACAGCTGATTCCAACTGGTTGTTCTTGGCTGGAGAAGGCTCCAGAAGACCTTGGAGCCCTTCAAGTGCCTCAAGAGGATCCAAGAGAGCTGGAGAGGGACTTTGGATAAGGATGGAGTGACAGGACAAGGGGAGATGGTTTTAAACTGGAACAGGGTGAGATTAGATGGGGTAATAGGAAGAAATTCCTCCCTGGGAGGCTGATCAGGCCCTGGAATGGAATTCCCAGAGAAGCTGTGGCTGCCCTATCCCTGTAAGCGTCCAAGGCCAATTTGGAGCCACCTGGGATAGTGGAAAGCGTCCTTGCCCATGGAATGACCTGGGATTCAAGGTCCCATCTATCCAAACCCATTCCAGGATTCTTTGGCAACAAATCCCACCTCACTCCAACCCCGTCTGGAATTCCACAGGTGCCACCAGCATCCACTTGGATGAGAGAGGATTCCCAGTGCTCCCAAATTCCAGCCACTCACCGGCTTCACATCCAGCAGGATGGAAGACTTGGCAATGAGTCCCGGCTTCTTGGCCTTCTTCTCCGCGTACTGCCGGAGCCGCTCCTCCCGGACTTTGGCAGCTTCCTGGTCTTCCTCCTCATCATCACTCCCAAAAAGGTCGATGTCATCATCCTCATCCTCCTCGGCAGCAGCCGGCTCGGCTTTCTTGGCCGGGAGCTCCACTTTTTTGGAGGGAACACTGAATGGTTCCACTTTCTTCACCGGATCCGAGGTCGTGGTGAGGGAAAAGAGGGAAAAGATTAACCTGGAGTTGGAGCAGAGCAGCCAAAAAAGCTCAGGAATGGGAATCTCCGCTGCTCAGGACACTGAACAACCCCCACGCTGTGGGATTTACATGGATTTATCAAAATGGGAAGTCTGCCCACATGGATCTTTGATCCGGCCTTAATTGTAATTCCCAGAGAAGAATTCCAGCGTTTTTCCAAGGCTCACCTGAGTTGGAGGAACGGGTGAGGGTTGGTGGGAAGTTGAGGATTTCTCCAGAGCGTTCAGGCGGCTTTCCAGCTTGAAAATGGCCATCTGGAGGTCTGCAACAACTGGAAAAATACGGGAAAAATAGGAAAAGTGACCTTAATTCCCAGTTTCATGTCAGGTCTCCAGCCAGGACAAGGATTCTCCCACTCACCACTGCGGAGGTTTTGGTTTTCCACTTCCAGGTGGGAAATTCGGGACAGGAGCTCATTTTGGTCACCAGCAGCTCCAGAGGAGGCTGTGCTTGCACTCTGCAACGAGGAAAACAGGGATGAAACGGAGTTGTTTCCCCTCCTCCCGAAAATTCCATGAAGCAAAGCAGAGTTGTGTCTTCAGGGAGGGAGGAAGTTCAGGAGCTGAACTAAAACCAAGGATATTTTCTCTAAATTACGACAGAAACCAATGGAACAGCTCTATAAAATGAAGCATGGACTAAATCCCAAGGAATTTCAGCTGGCACCAAGGAGCAAAGGATAAAATCACTTTTCCCACTCTCAAATCCCAAAATGCCACTAAACCCACACAAAATTGGTTATCAAAATTTCACACCACGCCCCTTAAAAAATCTTGGGAGTCCCTTGGTCTCCTCTCCCAACCCACTGAGGGACAGGAATGACCTGCCTAAGGTAACACTGGGAAAGCTGGAAAGATCCCAGGAATTCTCTACTCCCACCTTCCCCAGCCCAGCCTTTAATTCCTCTCATAACAATTTAAATCTGCTTTAACACATCCTGAGGGAATAATTATTCCAACTCTGACTCCAATGGATTTTTTGACAGCAATGGATTTTTTGACAGCAAAGAAAGACATTTTTGGCTTTTCTTTTTTTTCTTTTACATTAAGGAGGTTCCTTATCCATCAATTCCAGGCAGCAAAGGGAAAGACAATAACAGGATTTGTCCTTGAGTTGTCACTTCTAAGTGAAAATAAGAGAGAATAATGTATTCTCTTTCATTCCAATGTGGAATCTCAGCAGTCACTTAAGATGGAGAGGAAAAAGCAGGGATAAGATGCAGAATATCAGGCACAAGGAAAGGTCTGAATCATGGAATGGTTTGGGTTGGAAAGGACTTTAAGGATCATCCACTCCAACACCTTCCACTATCTCAGATTGCTCCAAGCCCTGTCCAACCTGGCCTTGGACACTTCCAGGGATGAGGCTGGGAGATATCAAAGGGACCTTCTCCATCCACCCAAAAAAGTGCAGGAAAAAAATTCCATCTCCACCACCTGAGCCGTGGATTCAGGCTCAGGAAGGTGAGTGCAGATCCCTGGACACGGAGCTGGGACAGCTCCCTGCTGTCAGATCCCATTATCCAGGTTTATCCAGGTGCCAAAGGACAAACACCAAGGAAGGAGAACTTGCTCCATCCTCATCCCACCAAATCCTCTCCTGTTTTTCCACAGGCTCCATCCATGCAGGGCTCACTTACAGCAGAGCGTCCCGACTGTTTCTTGGGACGGGCACAAGGAGCTTCCTTGCTCCGAGCAGGCGTCTTCTGCTGCGGGGGGGGGAAAAGGTTTGGGAAGATGGGAAAGGGTTTCAGAATTCCAGAGGGAACTCAAGCGCAGGGAAGATCCACATGCAAGGGGAAGTTACGGAGCGGTGGGAAACGGCCTCGCACTGCACACAAACATTCCCCCAGGAATTCTGGGATCTTCTCCACCAGGATCTCGGTGCCTGCAGGGAGCTCATGCAGCACTGTGGGCTCAACACACCATGCCAGCCCTGATGCTCCAAGGATGGGAATCATGGAATTACAGAGGTGGGAAAATCCCTCTGAGCTGTTCCCTCAAGGGCAGCACTGAGCGCGTCCCCCAGTGTCAAACCCCTCCAGGGATGAGGACTTCACCCAAGCCTTTCCCATGAGTTTTCCCAACATTCCAGCTAAACCTGCCCTGTGGTGGGGTTTCCTCTCATCCTGTCCCTCATTCCCTGGGAGCAGAGCCTGATTGCCACTTGGGAAACCTGTCAGGGATTTGTGGAAGTCAGAAGGTCCCCCTGAACCTCATTTGTTTTCCAGGTGGAACCTTCCCAGCTCCCTTCAGCTGCTCCTGGTGCTCCAGACCCTTTCCCAACCCATTCCCTGCCCTGGAAATGCTCCAGCCCCTCAATGTCCTTCTTTGTCACGAGGGCCCAAAAGTCCCACCAGGATTGGAGATGCCCAGCAGTCCCAGCACAGGGAGAGGACATTTCTCTTCCCTGTTTTTAACAATTCCTCAAAAACAAAAGAGGGAAGAGCATGGGAAGAGCAAGGGATACCTGTCCCAAGCTCAAGCAATGAAGAGATTTTAACTGGAATCTGTAAGACAACGCAAGAGGAACAACCAAGTCCCAAATCCTCAAAAATTATGGAAAAACTGCCTTTATGAGACTGTGGGATCTTCCCTTGGGAGTGTGGACACCACACCTCCATTACAGCACACAAAAACTATTCCCTCTTCCAACTCCACACAAACATCTGTGAATTTTACCAGGGATAAGAATTCAAAATTCCAAAGGTGGGGAGTTCCACAGCATCACTTCCCTCCCTTCCTCAGCACTCTTGGGTAAAGCTCTTAAATCCTGTTTTGTTTTTAAACCATATTTTCTATGCTGAACTCACCTCAGAACTGCAGCCTATCCCAAATATTTTGGATAGCTGAAGTGCTTGGGAAAGCTGGAATTGTGCATAAATTTAATCATCCAAAACAAATCAAATCCTTAGGAATTATGAAGGGTACAAAACAGGATTTGGCTGACAAACTTGGCATATAAACATCTGTTATTCCCTGAAGTTTGACTCCCTAAAATATGTTTTAAATATCAGAGACAGTAAAATTTTTCCTCGTGTTCAGGTGGAATTTCTTGTTCCACTTCCTGCTTTTCCTCATAATCAAGGAGCTCCAGACTCTCATCATATTCCCAGACTTATTCCAAGCCTCTTTTCCTCAGGAGCCTGGAACTGGACCCAATTTTCCAGCTGAGGCCTCACCTGGGCTGAGGAGAAGGGCGGGATCACCTCCCTGGATCAGGGAACAACTCGGGATCCAGGGAATCTCCAGCCATGGAGCCAACTGGAGACTGCTAAAAGCTGGGATGACCATGCAAAGCTGGATGAAAGGGATGTGCAAACAAATGCTTCCAGAGGCAGAGCTTTATCCTGTTTTTCCAGAGACCTCAACCATTCCAAGTGCTCCTTCCTGCATTTTATGACACAATCCCAGCCTGAAATTCCCAGCAAAAAGGCACCAAACTTCCATTTTCCCATCTTTTCACAGCCAACTCTTCCCTTAACACACTCTAAGAACCCTGACAATCTCTCTAGAGAAAGGAAAGACGAAATCCTGGGATAAAAATGCTCTTCCTGCTTTTCTCTGGATCACACTGTTAATTCGGGGTTTGGGAATGTAAGGAAGAAGTTTAGGAATGTTCTGAAAGCCAGCCTGGTTATCCAAGATTAATGATGATCCCTGAGGGATGCAATCAACAAAACCTGATTATTCTAACTATTTTTCAGTCACTTGGAAGATCCAACCCCTTTCCCAGGAACAAAAAAAAATCCAGCAGAGGAATTTTTTTACATCCAGAACTAATCCCCAGAATCATCTGTCAACAATTTATATCCCCAAATTCCTGTCCTGGCTTTGGGCTGGTGCTTTACCAGTGCTCTGTTCCAGCACCTGGATGATCCACACTACTGTGATTCTTTCCCAAAAAAAAGCTCTTTAACAGGAGTCAGGGAAGAAATTCCTCATCTTTAGCAAATCATTCTGGAGGATGAGGATGAGCAGCACTTCCAGGTGATTTGGGTTTAGATTCCCTGCCCCTTGCCCAATTCCAAAAGTTCTTCCCAAAGGAATTTTTGTGCAGTTCCTTGACCCTGTTTGGGATGGGAATCTCCTTTATCCTTATTTTTTCCTTATAAAATTAGTCAAGAAACTTTTTCCTTAAGCTGTTGACTGAAATATTGATCCCTTATATTCATCCCAAATGTCTGGCTCCTTTCTGCTTGTGTAAGGAGGAATATGGAATATTCCCCTTGGGAAAGGGGGAATTCCTTGTTGTTCCCTGATATTGGACTGATCAAGACAGAAACCGAGGGCATTAAACATTCCAAGAGGGAATTATGAGGCCAAATAATGGATGGATCCCTTTGGAAGTCCCACTGCAGAGACAGGAAATCAAGACCCCTCGGCTGTATTCCATGGATTTTCCTTTCCCATAAAACCACTCCACTTATTAATATATTAATTTCCTTTTCCAAAAATAAAGGTTTTTTTAACGCTCTTGTCTGCACTCAGCACAAAAACACCTCCACAAAGGACGTTCCTGAACTCCTCCAGGATGCTCCAGCCTTGGAGCTTGTAGCCAAGCTGAATTCCCTGGATGCAGCAGATGGAAAACAACTTTTTCTTTTTTTTTTAGTTTGCACATTGCCTAAACTGGAAGCAAAACAGGGAAGAGAAGGTGGCAGCCCAGTGTATCCCTAAAAAGAGCCACGCACTCAGTGAGTTGGAACCTGTTAGTTATGACCCCTGGGAACATCCCACCAGGAAAAAAGAAAAAGGGAAAAAAAAAACAAAAAAGGAAGGAAGGAAAAGGCCAATTCAAGGAATTCTTTTAACCCAAATCCAGTTTTGGCAGCGCCACAGGCGAGCAGCGCTTGGGGACGGGACGGAGCTGGTGGCACACGGCGCTGCACACCTTGGTCTTCTCCTCTAACTTCCAACCAAGAAGCCAAACAATCTATGGGATTAGAATTCCATTAAAAAAAATGGGATGCAGGCAGCCAGCTGGTGAGAGCTTGGGTACTCACTCCGGCCAGCGATTTCTGGATATTCTCCCTGGCTCTGGCAATGTCGCGGAGGATCGTGCTGGCTCCGTTCTCCTGCAAACAGTGCAGAAAGAACCAAGTTTCTTTTTAAAAAAAATATTAAAACATGGGAAAAAATTCAGCATGGAAGTTCAAAAAAAAAAAAAAAAAGAAGAAAAAAAAACCAAAAAAAACACCCAACAAAAGGAGGGAAGAGCGGGGGAATTGGGAATTTTCCTTTCAGTGATTCAGCGATTTCTGCCGCGAGGACTGGGGCTAAATTGGGCAATCCCTGGTCACATGTCCAGAAGGATCATCCAGTCAAAGAGCTTTTAAATTCCCTGTGATCACCCTGAAAGGTTTGGGAAGCTGCCAGAGGGTTGGGAGTGACTCCAGAACTCCTTGAAAATCCAGCCTCAGGCAGGATTTTCCCATAATATTACCTGAGTTCAGGCAGGAAGTGACAACCCTGACTCTGCTCTATCCAAAGAGGTGGGACCCAGAACATCAGGAATTTTTTCCCTATGCTCCTGCTGCCATGCCTTAGCCTGGATTTCAAGATTCCCTCCCTGGAAATTCCATGATCCATCCCCTCCTTGCCTTTCCCAGACTGCAACCACCGGCAAGATCAGAGATGTGAAACTTCCCACAAACCCCAAATCAAGTTAAACAGAAAATAAAGGAGAACAACCTGGACACATCCAGGTGGGCCCCCACTTCCTGCTGCATCCAAGGAGGTTTTAAGGAGCATGGGGATATTTTTCCATAGGGGAAGCGGCTGATAAACTGCTGCAGGATCTCCAAAAATCCTTCAAACCACCTTTCCCAGGCCAAACTCCTTCACTGGAAGCTCCTTGAAATAGCTGAACTGTTCCAAGAGGTTTTCACTCCAAAATCTACTTCCAGCACTCATCCAGAGCTCCCAAATTTTTTTTATTCCCATCTCCCAGGTGCTGTGCCAGCACCTAAGCCAGGATGGGCAGCAGGAATAGCTGGAATGTGCCTAAAAGTTCTAATTTGAGCAAAAAGCTTCCCTGTAAACACTCGGAAAGAGGCACTGAACACTCAGCATTCCAAAGGCACAAGCAGTTAGGAGCAGGAAGAGGTTAGGAAAGCTCTGAACCTTGGAACAGGAATATTTCTGGGATAATATTGAAACTGGAAGTACTTCAGCTCAGTGGGATCATGCTTCCCCCTCCACCTTCCCCTCCCCAACTCACCGGTACCACGTCCAAGTCTTCCACTGGAACACCTGGAATATTTCCAGGGGTACAAAGACAGGGATAAAAAAATCCAAAACAAAAATATCTTTGGAGCTGTGGTGCCTCTCTTTGAACTTTAGGTGGTGTGTATTCCTTTGGAATATTCCCAAAGGAAGGCTTTGCTGCTCCAAAATGGAAGCAAAGTAGTGTTTTCCCTGGATGAAGTGGGACAGGGATGCTCTTTGCCAATAAAACTGGGGAATTGGGGATCTCCAGCTCAAACAGTGCCCCCACAGATCCCAGATCCCAACAGCCTGGAAAAATTAAGGATAACTGCTGGAAGCTGGGACTGGTTCACCTGTTAGAAGAGCACCTGATCTCCCAGTTCCTTGGGATCAAATCCTTCAGATTCCACAGAAAATGGTGAGGGGAAAAAAAACAACAAATGGGTCGTAAACATCTCAGAGAGCTCCAGGAAGACTCGGGGAAAGAAAATCAGCACCAAGAGCAGAAATCCCACAAAAATCCAAGCAGATCATATCCTTTGACTTACTCTGGAATTCCTGGGAATGGGAATTACCTGCTGGCGGGAGGAGCTGCCCATGGGGCCGTTCATCTGCTCGTAGAACCTTCGCTCGGCGTCGTCGTATTTGTACTTCTCGAACCAGATCTTGTCGTGCAGGAAGTAATCCACAGCCATTTTCCTGGGAAAAGAGGGGGGGAAAACATCCACAAGAAGTGAATTCCTGCAAGGATTGAAGGTTAGCAGCTCGTCAGGAGCGGTTTCTGCGCCTGCAGCTCAGCTTGGCTGCGGATTTAAGCATCCAGGATCCTCTTAAAAAACCAGGACAGATTAATCACCCACCTGCCTGACCTGGGAATGGAGTGAGGATGGGATGAATCAGCTGATCCAGACCTTATTCCACAAAAAAACCACAAAACTGGGATTTTCTAGTTCATGCTATGGAAAAAAGTCTTGTGTGGGAAAATAAAAAGGGAATAGAAATCATGGAATGGTTTGGGTTGGAAAAGACTATAAAGATCATTTAGTGCCAACCCCCTGCCATGGAACACCTTCCACTATCCTAGGTTGCTCCAAGCCTCATCCAAGTTTTCCCTGGATACCTCCAGGGATGGGGCATCCACAAGTTCTCTGGGATATCTTTGATAAAAATCAGCAATGGAAGACTTGGAAGGGACAGAGCTGGCACTACATGGAAAAACAGCACAGAACACTCCAAACCCTGCTGGGAACTGGGGGATTTTTATGGAGCAGCTTCCACAGGTGGACTGAATTCTTAATTTGAAGGGAAACAGAGCTCTCGGAAGCGGAAAAGAAGAAGTGCCCTGAATTCCAGCAGGGGACAGGGACAGAGCCAGAAGAAGTTTGAGGAGGTGGAGAGCAGGGATAGAGCAGCACATGGAAACAACTGGAGCAGGCTCCACAAACCCTCTCCTTGTCATCCCAAATCCCACAGTTTTCCATAAAATATTTCCACAGAAGCAAAAGCTCATTTTCCTGAAATCAAATCCCTTCTTATCTCATCTACCCACTTGGAAGAGACCAGAGGCCACCAGACACAGGAGCTGCACCAAAACCACTCTCCACACCCAAATCTCCAGGACCTGCTGGAATTCCAACCAGGATCATTGGCAGAAAATCCCAAATACAGACAAATTTATCTCACATTTTCAGAGACAACTGGATTTTCCCAAATACCAAGTTCTGACCAGCTAAAGAGAAAATTATCCCAAAAAGGAGCGGGTGAAAGGTATTTGACCCCTAAATCCTTTGATACAAAGATCCTAAAAGCTTTCCAACAAATCCCAACAAAACTCATGGATCAGAAATGTCAGAAAAAAGGACGGATGCTCCAAGAGTCTTTTTTTCAGGAATATCAGTTTCTACCTTAGCTCTGCACACATCTAAGCCTTTGGAGAGGATCCAAGAGCATTCCAAAAATTAACAGACTGGATATAAATGCCCTCAAAAAAACAAACTACAGCACGTGCTCCCACTGGAGTGATTCCCTAAATTGTACTTCAGTCATTTCCAAACTTTCTTCAAGCTGGGTACTGGTTATGATGCTGATCTTTATATGGAATGAGAGGATGGAAAGGAGGATGGTGCTGTATCCATGCAAAATGGGGGATTACTGAGCTCACTTCCCAGCCCTGCCTTTAAACATTCAGCCTCTGGCTCCACACAAACACAGCTGTTATCCACTGGAATTCCTCAGGACAAGGGGAATTCCTTGAAGGATTTCCCTCCCAGCTCCCTGCCCACCAGGAGCATCTCCAAGTCCACCCAGTCTTCTCCACATGCAAATTCCTTCCGGCTCAATCCCGACCCGGCCGTGTTTTTGCATGGGCGTTACCCCCAAAAAAACTTCTCCTACTTCGTTTCCGGAGCAGGAATGCTCGGAGCAGCTGGATGGGAGGGATTTCCTGCAGCAGATTCCTGGATTCCCGTTTTCTCTGCTGCTCTGGCTGCTTCCAGGGCGAAATACCGGGATTCAGCCCTGTCGTAGGTCACCTTATTCAGCCACACGGATTCGCTGTCCTTGTGCAGGAAAAAGCAGCAGGGATTTTCCTTGGGAATATCGGGAAGCTGAGGATTGCTGGTGGCAATTCCCTTTTGCTTCCCAGAGTTGTGGTTCTTGGATCCTTCCGGGCAGCCGCGTTGCCGCCACTGGATTTTATCCGAGGGGTGCCCGTCCAACATCTTCTCATAAAAATTCTTCTCAGCATCGTCGTAGAGAGGCTTTTCCAGCCACACCTCGGATGCCAGAACTTCCCAGTTGGAAATCTGCGGCTTCCCATTGACCGTCTGCTGCTCGGAGCTGGGCAAACTGGGAATGGAGGCCGCGGGAGAGTTGGGAATACCGGGAGCCAAGCCTGGCGTGGCAGGAGTGGGCAAGGCCGTGCCATAGCCCTCATCTGGCGTTCCCAGCCTGGAATTTGCCCACACGGATGGGATGGCCAGGACGTTGGGAGGAAGGAAAAACTGGGATTTTTCCATGAACGCCCTCTCGGCCTTATCGAAGTCAAACTTGTTGATCCAAACCCCTTGGACAACGTGGTGACAGGCAGACAGGCTCCCGTGGGAGCACGCTGGGAGCATCTTTGCCTTGGGAATATCTTGGCTGGATTTCGACCTGGCCACGGCAGGGGATTCCTGAGCCACTGGTCCAGTCTCAGGCAATTCCTGGCTCTGGGAATCCGCTATTTTTTTCCTGTAGATGTTCTCGGCGCGGTCATACAAGGGCTTGTCAAACCACACGTGCTCCGCCGACATTCCCGCCAGGATCGCGTCCAGCTTGGAATCCTGAGCCTTGGGTTTCGGGGAGCGCTTCCGTTTCCGTTGTTTTTTGCCATTCCTGGTTTTTTTCGGGTCTCCCTTGAATTCCCCCTCGATGGAATCCTCGTGGCAGATCCCGTTGATGGCCTCGGGCTCCGGCGCTTCCCGCTCCGGCGCTTCCCGCTCGGCTTCGTCGTGACGCTGCTTTTCCAGCCACACTTTGTCCATGGAGCAGGGGTTTTTCCGTGTCCTCATCTTCCCAAAAAAAATGGGCAGCATGGAGAGATAAGCACAACAAATGTAGAGGCAGCAGAGCAAAGCAAGGGCATGCAGGAGATTTTTTTATTCGATAACATTCCCGGGAAAGAGCGCCAATATTCCATTTATTTCTCCCTTTTGGGTTAAGTTTGAATTCCAAGGAATTCAACGTGGCCAAAACCACCCTCCTCCTAAAATACTCCTGCCAGGGATTCCTCCCATTATTCCAAATGTTAAGGCATCAGGCAGGAAAAAATCCCACAGGATTTTGTTCAAATCCTTGGGAATTACGGGATATTATTCCAAGTTAGTGGATTAGTCATTAATTGTTTGTTATTCCCAATGAGGCAAAATTTCGAGAAAAATGGCTGCAATTTTTCAGATTTTGGAGGTTGCTGTTTTCTCCTGGTTGGCTTTTCCCACTAAAAGGCAGCTGCTGAAAAACCAGGATTTAATTTTGGGATAAAATCCCAGTTATTCACAAATTAAGCTTGTCCAGGAGCTGGAAATATCATTATTAATTCAGTAATTAATTAATAAAAATTGACCTGTTCTAGGTTGCCAAATCAAATTCCCAGAGTGCTGAAATATCCTCAAAGGTTTGTAATTCCAA
>VZRX01009165.1:187101-214687 GCA_013398075.1 Notiomystis cincta | reverse complement strand
ATATATATTTTTATATATGTGAACATTTTTTTTCAGTAAAAAGTACAAATTCATTTAAAGTTGCTAACAAAACAATAAAAAAGTTGAATTTCTAACTAGTTTCCCTGAAAGTAAGTTCCACATGAAGTAAAATATATATTACAATATGAATATTTTAAGGACTATAGAAATTCAGAGTACCACTTGAGGGTGAAAAATAGACAAAACTTAATTTCCTGCTGA
The DNA here is from genome assembly GCA_013398075.1 of Notiomystis cincta. Lineage (NCBI taxonomy): Eukaryota > Metazoa > Chordata > Aves > Passeriformes > Notiomystidae > Notiomystis > Notiomystis cincta. Next base: position 214,465 of record VZRX01009165.1, on the reverse strand, counting down.
ACAGTACATGCCTTGCTTTGGTGAGGAGCTGGAATCAGTCATGATTCTTGACAATTTCCAAGGCTACAAAATGTGAAGCAGAATTAAAGAAAACCTAGTTATTTATGATTTAATTATTTCAGGTTGATAAAATTTAGTGCTGATTTAGCAAACCACATTTGAAGTGCTTCAAAAATATTATGTAATTTGTTTATAAATGTCTCTCTGTTTTGGGTTTTTATTTATGCCACTCTTTGTTTTGGATAAATGTGTTAAATTAAAATTAGCCCCCCCTCCCCCCCAGTAAGAGACACGGTAGAAAAAGAGAAGCAGTAAAATGTAAGAGGATTCAATGTAACAGAGAGCAGATTCTAATATTAACAACTATTATGTCAAAACTCACATTTTGAAGGCTGCAGCACTGCAGGGCAGACTATATCATTAAGGCTCATCTGTGGAGGTGTCAGAGAGAGACTACTGAAAGCACTGAAAAATAGCTTTTTCCCTAAAAGAGGTGTAACATACACATCTTAGCCAGCCCCAGAAGCCAGGTAGGGATACAGTCACAAAAACACACACAAACACACAGATCTCAGGTCTGAGCAATGCAAAACCTGCTGTACTTTATGGTTGCTACAAATGCTTCTGCCTAATTAGAGCAGAGCATTTCTGCATGCATCTCTACACTAAATACCAAGAGGTTTCTAGTCTGTCATCTTGAAAGACTTGAAAGGTTTCATGAAGTTGGTCATTCCATGAATTCATGTGCCAAAGCAACTACAGATGAGATTCAACGCATCCCATGTTAAAAACACAGTGTAAGTCTCAGCTGACTTGAATTCTTTCAGATCTAAAAATATAACTACCCCTGAGACCTGTTTTGTTTTACTAAACAGTTGTGATATTTCTTACTAAGTATACTAAATTAATAATATTCTAAGTATGAGGAAAAATTATTAAAAAAATTATTCAAAGAACATTACAATCCATTTATTTTTCAGAAGCTTACTTTTAATTTCTACTAATTTTCAATTATTTTTGCCTTATTTTTCTTTAAAGTTTGTTTCACTAACCAGGAAGAGAAAATGCAAGATTTCATGACAGATGTAGATTAATTACAAGTTTATAAAAAAGGGAAGAAATCTATATATTTGTATTCATTTTAAAGCAGTATTCATTTTCATAATGCAGTTCTGATTTTAATTTACCCTGTAAGTGTCTGGAACCAGGGTAGGCAGATTTTGATACCCATGTGACCAGATAGCCTTGGAGCAAGCAAAGCTTGCTGGAGCTTTCTTTCTGTTTGTTTTTAACTTGAAAGTTCTCAAAAAATATATATACACCTAATCCTGTCTGGCTAAATATTTGAGTTATGACTCAGGTCTTGATCTGAGCAAACAAGAACTCAGAAAGGAAGAAGTAGCTTATGAGGCTTCTGCAGATGTGCTTAAAAAGCAACCAGTGCTTCCCCATGTGTTTAGATGCCTAGGATACTGCTGCAAGTGAAGAGCTGGCTGCCTCAGAGCCTGGGTGAACCAATACTGTCTGAAAGCACTTTTTCAGTGGGTATTTTGGTGTTTTGGATCACTTTTACACAATGCTCCACCTCTGGCTGAATGGCGTCTGTGGTGTATACACGTAAGTGCATGCAGGTGCACTGCCCGCATATATGTGGACATACACAAATCCTGTGTGTGCACATGTGTGCTCCCCATGAGCCATGGGTGCTGATCCAGGAGCCTGCTTGCTTGGCACACAGCCACTGACCTCCCAGTGCTGGAGTCTTTACAGACCTGGCCACCTCCTTCTCACAAGCTGTGAGGGCCAAGGAGGAAGTGCAGCCATCAGATGCAGAGGTCCAAATGTTTGGTTGCTAAAAGAAAAAACCGAAAGACAGGCTGCATCTAAAATGCTTCTCTCCACCATGTACATATGCTACAATAAGAAGTGCATCATTCCAAGCTTGGCTTATGAACTCATTTTTACTACTTGATAGCAAGCAATATCACTGGGATTTGTTGGAATGGCTGGAAGTGCCTTCTGAGGAATGGAATATGTTAGGCACATCTAAAGCATACTGCATTTTTTGAGCAAGGGATGGATCTTTCCCATGCTCACCACTGACACAACAGTCAGTCTTTATTGCTACTTAGGAAAAAAGGCTTCATAGGAATCTTGTTGCCACTTGGACCCTTCTTTCTATGGCTATCAGGATGTTCATGATAAACGTGTGAGTCCTGACAGCAAGGTACAGCAAAAGAATTTTCCTAGATGGATATATTAATCAGTATATCTCTATCTAGGTATATAGTAGTCAGTTTAATACACATGTATTGCTGGATATATTTTGCTATTTATTTCTTTTCATTAATTGATGACCTATGAGAATTAAATTTTTTCTTTACTTTCTCAATTAATTAATAAATATAGCACACCAATCACTTGTTTGTAGAAAAAAAAGCAGGTCATAAAAACATCACAAGGAAAATATCATAAATGTTCAACTATGCTGGGTTGAATTATGTCATAAAGCAACCAATTCTATCTTACCACTGTTGCATTTTCCCGCCCCACTTCTTACCAGAACGATGGTTCAAATTCTCATTTTGTTAAAGAACTCATTTGTGCACAACATACAGCTTTTTTCCTTTTCCTGTATCAATATTTTTTTCTGGCTCAACAAACTCCTCCACCGTTTCTGGTCTAGAAAGTAGGGAGGGACGTGAAGGTCTCTCACAGAGGGATCAAGTGTGTGTCATTCAGTCTTTGTTTAGTGAGATTATTAAACCAAATTCTGTTAGTCACTGTTTGCAGGAAGTTTTGCCCTTTCTCTGAGCAGTCTCTGTACTCCTTTCAGTACAAATTTCATTTTCCTGAATGGAGATGATCACAATGTATGTAGGACTCTTCACAATAATTTTCTAGGACTTTGTATTAATATTTCTTAGTCTCCTGCCAATTCTTCTGATATGTTTAATTATATTTCCTTTCTCTGGACCACATCACACTGATAACTTATAACTTATCTTGATGAACTCAAACTTTTCTCTTCCACTGTCATTTCCTTTTCATGAACCTTCCATTTATAGAAGAAAATTTTTTTATCAATCCATAGTAGCAAGGCCTTCTTGTTCTTGCATTTTATACCAATTCCTATTTGCCTCTCTAGTCTTAATTGCTTTTTCTTTGACAATATATTCCAAGTCTTGCACACTGTAGAGGTCAAAGTCATCTATTTGCAGCTGCCTAGACAAGTTCTTCCTTTTGAAAAGTTACCGCTTCTATAACTATTTTTGATACCTTAAAACATGGACTTTTTAGTAAAAATCATTGCTACTAGACTCACTTGCACACTTTACTATGTTACTGTACTTGGAAATCTAAAAATTGAAGGTAAGCCATCCTACTAGGTAGGCCCCTCCATACACTGAGGAGGTACCCATGAGAAGGACCTGACCTCCTTAATTTCTCCTGGCATTTCCTACCCCTCTGTTTCTACTTCCATAAAATCCTTCTCATAGCCATCTTACTCCTGCTATACATTCAACAGTGGTGTCCCATTTTCTGCAAAGAGAAGCAGAATGCTGTTTTAACTTACCCACCCCTCTAGTTATTTTGACCTTTTGTCACTGATTTGCTTAATCATCTTATTTCTTAACTTTCTGACCTTCCTGATAAGATTCTTTGATGATCAGTATTTTCTCAGGATTTTTTTCATCCAAATTGCCAGGTTTTTATTAGTATCCTCTTTCAGCTGCCTAGGTATCCAACTAAATCTAGAGCTCTCCCTTACAGAATTTCCTTTGTGCTTGGCAACAAACTCCAAGTACTGTAAATGTTTCCTTCACATCTTTCCAGAGCCTTGGACACATGAATCCTCTCTGTTTGACCTCTGAATTTCTTTGTAAAACTCAAATCCTTGATTTTGAACTTGAAAGATTATGTAGCAGCCTGGGTTTTTATACTTCCTTTTGATTTAAGCTGAACAACTCCAAGGTTTGTATACTTAGCACTTAAAAGCCTTCAAGAATAACTTCATTTCTTGACATTGTATCACTCTTGAATGACAAAATATTTTAGCTTTTGCAAACAGAAATGACATTTCTACTCTTCGCAATAATTTTTTGTGTTATCCATATCTAGGAAATTAAAAATCTGATAAGCACAGAAATATAAATACTTGTATTTATAATATAAAGAACCACAGAGTTAAATTCTTGGAATCTATAAAATATTTTAATGTTTTTGCAGTGCTACTAATTTGTTTCAATCCTTTCCCAAATTTGACATCTATTATTTCAGTGCCTATGCTCCTTTTAACATGTAGCTCAGTTACACTCTGGCCACTTCAGTGGGAATATCTGACCTCAACAATAGCAATTCATATATTTTTCTTTGTTTCCATCAGAATGCTTTTTTGTCACCTCACATCCACCGTTCTTATTCTGTGCGGCAGGTGATTCATTTTTCTATTCTCTGGTTCTGCTTTGGATTTAGAACTGTAGGTTCTTTAACAGCAGTCCCCAATTGAAAATATCAAACAGACTTGTGATATTTGTTGTATTTCCAAGTATCTCACTTTCAGTTTTCTCTTACAGCCTCTTTGGCATCATTCACCTTTTGGGGCCATTACTGCCTCTATCTGCTTCCATTTTCTTCTTCATCTGCTCTCATGGAAAGAGTCTTCTTTCTCCTTGCCCTTGTCACCCTGTCTCTTACCTGATTCCCTTTTTACTTCTCCAGCACAGCTAAACGTTTTCCTCAGGGAACAAAAAGACTTGTTTATCTTGGGAATTAGCCAAGACAGACAGGATAGAATTGTGTGAACTATTGGTTTGAGTCTGCATTCAGTAGAGAAGAGAGGGAAATATGGGAAGTTGCTGCTGGAGTGGGATGAAGACTACGTGTGGCAGAGTCCCAAAAAGCAGCTGCTCTTTACTTCTGCTTAGCTCCTGTCAGTCAGTTCTCATTAGTTGTCTTATTTAATTAACATTTATGCAATTACAGGCCTAAGAATGCAGGCTTTAGTCAGGCAAGCCTCCTGCTGAGTTTTCAAAGTGACTTTTCTACAAGTTTTTCCTTTCTAGAGTTCATGATCAAGTACAAGCGAAGCAATAGCTGAGTTTCCTCTCTTTTGTATCTGGACGGATTCCCACACCATCTGCAATAAGCATTCTTAAACAACTTGTTAATTCTCTAGGGTTCCTGACACGGTGACTACGTTACTGTATCGGTGTTGTTTCAAAAAGAGATGAGGGCGTTACCTTGCTAAGCCTCAGCAAAATTCCAGCATCAGGCACTACTCCAGAGTTTCACCAAAGTCTTATTTCTAACTCAAGAGTTTAGTCATCAGCAAACACAGCTTGCATTCATGAGATATAATATTAAATTTTATATTTGTGCAATACCACAGAGATAACCATCAATATTTACTTTATATTAGAAGCGTCTTTTGGTCCAGGTTTGACTCTTATTCACTCTATGTAGTCTCCTGCAAAATGGTGTAATTTCATGAAAAACTTCCCCGAGCCTGGATCTTTGAGCGACAGTGGAAATGACAAGGGAAACACTAAAATTATTTAGAAATGTCAAGGCCAGTGATGTAGCAGCGAGTACTTTCATTTTTTTCAATTTTGTTAACTGCAGTTTTGAATCAGCTTTACACTGAGAAAATAATGGATCTATTTCTGCCAACTGTAATAACTGAGGTTCATGAGGTCTATTCCAGCTGTGAGCTGAAGGGTTGCAAAGTCAATGAAAGTTTATAAAATGTTTTGATAGCTGTTAGTAACATTAACTGAGGGGGTAAAAGTTAGCAAAGAGAGAGAAAAGACAGAAAAAATTATCTAAGAACAAATTATGTCAGTCTGTGGATATAATAAAAGGGCTGCACTGAAACAATCTTTAGCCAGGAAAAAAGCAGCGTAGAAATGAATGAACCCAAATCTGTGTGTTGGAAACACAAGTCTGTTCAACATCTGCCCTTAATCACTGCCTTTTTAATGGTCTTTAAAGAGGCACTTTGAAAGGAACAGGTGGACACAAAATCCAACCATCAGGAAGGCAAATAACTGTTTTTTTCACTCCAGAGACTTCAGCCTTTGATTTTGATCCCTGAACTCATCTCCCTAAGGGTGTTTCCAGATTAGCTCATTATAAAGTTAGCAAAATCCCCTTTCTGATTAATGTGAAGCCTTCCTTCTCTATTATCTGCCCAGGATTCAGGGGAATGAATTTGGTGATAGAACTTAACAGTGATTGAGCTCCAGCCTTGGACACTAAAAATCACTAAAAAACTGGGGAAGAAAAAAAAAAAAGAAAAGAAAATCACAGTTCTCCTCTGTCACCAGATATCATTTCTCCTATTTTGTGTTTGTTTCCTTTAAAAAATAATAAGAAAACTACCATCTTTCAAAGAACTGAAAGACAGAAATAGCCTTGTTTTCCCTATGAAATATGTCCCTACAACAACCAATTAATTTTACTGCTAGATCCTGGTATTTAAATAAGGGTCTTTGGGGATCTCTTTGGGGATCTTTGACCATAGTTTTCAGGTATGTTATCAGGTGTGATTTTTTTTTCTTTTTTTTTCTTTTAAATAATTTTTTCATATTTTAACATGTATTTTCTGATTCTCTGAAACAGTAAATAAGTACAAGTATCTCTACTTAAAACCTATTTACCATCTGACACACTGTTACAATGGAGTTGCCATATGAATATTGATAATTCACTATGCTTATTTAACCTTCTCGAATAAAGGCTGTTGTGCTGAAGCTCAGGTAAAACTGAGCAATCCAGAGTGACTCCAGATCCACTCAATCACACCATCAAACAAGCTACATTTTGTGGGCTGTGGCAGAAGATCTGAGAGCTGAGATTTGGCTGAGAAATAAGAGGACATGAGACCACAGAAACAAAAAACATTGTTCACACTGCAGCAGCTGTTGTCCAATCTACATTCATCCATTCCTGGAAAAGTTTTTTTGCCCTTGCTTTCCCTGCCAGAATATAGCTGCTGTTGACTAATGAATGCTGCTCAGAATAACCACATTTTGCTGTAAGTGAACCATGGACACTGTGCTTCCCCCATGACTACTGATGGAGAATGTAATTGAAATACAAGCTCTCTTTAAATAGCCCTATTATAGCTTAAAATATAATTTAATTTGATAAACACGTGGGGAGGCTTATGGAGAACTATGTGTTGTATATCTATGTTTATATGAATAGTGCAAAACACTAAGGGTCTTCCTGATCATGTCTGATCAATAATTTCTATGGGTTAAAGGAGATGTCCAATTTTTCAGTGTGAAAAGCTATCACAGAATACGAAAAATGCCTCTTTTTTTCATATGTAGTGGGACTGCAACACCAACACAACCCAAAATGAAATTATTCTGAAATCATATGATCTTATTAACACTTAGGTAATTTCTCCATGAATTATTTACAACTTGCTGTTACTTAGGCATGTTCCCTACTGCCTACATGATTCAGGTTATTTCACCTTCCTTTTTCACTATCATGCACTTCCCACTCTCTTGCCACAGTCTTATTTCTTATCTCATTCAAACATTTATTATGTTTCATTTTAGACAGAATTCATTCCAGGGCATATGACTCAACTCAAGACTTTAATTATATTTCAGCAGGTAAAGTTTGAGAGTTTTGAGTCAGATGCATCACTTGGTATTTTTACATCACCCAGTATAATATCATGTACTGGTTTACATTAATACAGGTTTCTCTTTATTATAGGAATATATGGCTGGTCTCCATCTTAGATGACACAACTATTTAAATCTTGAGTTATCAAGTATTTAAATAAAGATATCTGCTTTGTGATAGCTTGCTATATTGTTGAAGGGAGTTCCATTGGCTGGTTGTTCACCACAGTGAAATAGTGCTGATATTTATTGATTATTGAACATTCCCCAAGTTGAATATAAATTACTTCCTTACCAACTGGAACTACAATATATTTAGTTACTAGTATATTTGTATTCTGAAGCTAAGGTGATTTGTTTTCATATGTCTGAAAGTATGTATTACTGTAAAATGCAAGTACTAGCCAGCCATGAATTGTTCATTTCTTAATGTTTTTAAATCACTGTGAAAGTTTTTGCACTGAAATTATTCCATATTCCTTTTTAGCCTCTAATGCTCAAAATGTATTTAGTTTCTTAAAGAACTAAATTCCTTACTAAATGCTTTATATTAGTTCTGAATTTTTTATTTAAAACCTATCTTTCTTCTGTACACTACACTTGCAAGTTATGGTGGAGTTGAATTAAGTAGAGTGAAAACAAGGAAAAATCATTCTTTGCAGAATGATCAGACACACTCATACCTGAAGTTTATTGATAATATTTTCTTCTATATATAAATTTCTACAGATTTTTGTTCCAAACAATGCTTGCCAATTAAAATTAATTTTTCATTATATTCTGCAAAAAATAGTTGTGCAAAGTAATCTCCAGAGACCTTTGAGGTTTACATAAATGCAAGCTAAGGTGATATCTCAGATCAAATGAAACAACATATTGATTCCCCTTAAGAATCCAATCATTGATTCAGAATGATGGTGCTGTAGGTAAACATTCATTCATGGTTAGGGATGCTCAGGCTTATACCCATCTGGATGAAATGGATATTATAATGGACAAAACATCATGTGCAAGAAAAAGGTGAAGGGGCAACCAGCTGCTTAAACACAGAGGGGATTTATGCAGTTTTTTGTAACACAATTCAGACTGTGCTACAAAGACCATCTGAATCTGAAAAAAAGGACAGAGGGAGCAGAAAGAAACCATTTACATAGAAAAACTCTTCTGTGATAGTGTTACTGTGATAGTTTTATTCTTAGTCTTTGTTTTAGTTTAAAAACAAGAAAAAGATTAGCAATTAGCAGGAGAGTATTATCTTTTTGCAGATAGACATTCTATGCAAAAAAGTATCATTCACTGAAAAAAAAAAGGGGGGGGGGACATTTTTACTTTTGCTCAGGAAAATTATTGATGTTTCTGTTTTCTCCATTTTCAAGAACTTTGAAGTGCTGCTGGTCCCCATAAGAATGGGAACTGCCATTTCCTTGTATCTCTAACACAGAGACGTGCATGCTCACACAAACACATACCTTTGTTCATGCTGGTCCATTTACAAATAATTCCAGATAGATTTCAGGTAAGTCAGGAGTACTCATATTCTAAGCACTCTTGGGAATGGTAATACAAAGGAGAAGCTCTGACAAATCCTGGAATTAGTGATTACAAGAAAAGGTGAGGAAAGGCTTGGAGAGGCTCTTTGCTTAGTCTGAAGAAGGCTAAACAAAACAAGCAGAGTTATTCTGTGCCATCTGTTGGGAAAGGTCTGGGAGGATGAATATGGGCATAGAGTCTTTCCTAAGAGTCATGGAACATAAGAGAAGGAAATAAACATAGAAGGAAAAGGAAATAAATAGCAATAATGAGTATATTGGACAGCAAAGTCCACTTGTGAGCCCTATGCTAAAGCATGATGGTAAAAGTACCAAGGGTAATAGAAGTAGGGACTCTTTGGGGTGTTGTCACATGTCTTTGGTCTCACTGAAGAGCCTGCCCAGACAAATCAAGAGGGTCTTTCTCTACCTCTTTTCATTAGGGAAGACTTCCCAGGTGGATGATGAACAAAGTGCATATGAAGTTTCGTTGCCTTGTGGAGAAATGTTCTTGTTATCATGAGAATTCCTTGTGGCTTAATAAAAATCCTGGCACACAGCAGTTACTCCACAAGAAGAACACAGTTTGATCAACTCCAGACTATGTATGGAAAAAGGATAGGAGCTTCAACAGCAGAATATTATCTGATGCTTTAGCACATTACTTCATTAAATATCCCTGAATTTGAAGTTCCCCCTTCCTCCACCCTGCTTCCCAGAACCTACATTTTTTACATTGCAATCAAAATTGTGCATGAAAAGAAGAAAAATCTGAATTTGAACAATATTTTTGTCTGTATTATGAGAACATATAGTTCCACATATTTTCAACCATCATTTTACTGTAAAATTTTTGTCCTAGCAGATATAGAAGATATTCAGATCTAGAATTTAAAGGAAATGTAATATAATGCAGTTTCTAAGATAGAATGAAAATAATCTAATTTCTTTACAGTCATTAAAAAATGAAAGATTTTCAAGGATCATAATATAGTAGAACATGAAAATGAAATTTGACCTAGCAGAATATATGGAAACATCACTTGAGAACAAAAGACCTTTGAGTAAATCCTATTAAAAAAAAAGATACAGTCTGCTATACAGAGGAAGGCTAGATCAAATATATATGGAGGTATTTGGATGTTTAAGTGGCACAGATTCTTTTGAACAACTGTTACTCGTTCTTCTCTAGGTGTCCAGGAATCAGTCACATGCCACATCTGGTACAGAAGTCACTTTTTAAACTATGTTGATAAATTGAATAATGTTGCAGGCTCCTAAAACTAATTTTGATTAATAAGTAATGGAATATTTATCACACTTTACCTTAGTGTTTTTGTCATAAACAGACATTTCAAAAATCACACTGAGGTCACTGATAAGATTATGTATTTAGGAAAGGAACTTGGGAGATCACTTATTCCCAACTCCCTTCTTAAAGCACAGTCAGAGTTCAGTACAGACCAGACTGCTTTGTGCTTTGTCCAACCAGCTCTTGAAAAACCTCCTTAAAGCTATCTGAGACATCTGTGAAGTAGTAAAAGTCCTGTGGGAACTCCTTGGCCATTTCCTTCTGGATTGATTCAGAAAAAGGTTACCTCAGAACTTCTGCAGCAAGGAAGTTCCCCAGGAATTTTCCAAAGGATATAATTGTAACAGAACTGCAATGACATTGTTCTGGTCTAGGAAATGAGAATAGGTTAACTGGTTCTACTCACTGTGTTTGGTTTTGAATCAGTGTTAAACACACTGATGTGGTGGGGGAAACATTTTGTTAGACATCTACTTTTTTATTTTTTTTATCTCTAGAGTCTTTAGTGGGACTCCTTTTTGAAACTAGAGAAATACTCATAGCTTCTATTGTAGCAAAACTTGATTCCTGCACTGACATCAGCATCTCCACTTGCTTGCATGTGTTAGAATTAAGATCTACAAAAAATTAAAATTGGTAAGAATATTTTCTTTGTGACATGTATGGCATGAAAGAACAATCATTTAAGTGATTTTTCATCTCTCTGGTTCTTGAGAATACATCATCATGAAGAATAAATTTTGAATTAGACTAAGGCCATTATAATATCAATAAATGTTTTCTCATAACATAATATATACAAGTTTTGATTATCATTTTTTCATTTATCATCTTTCAAAATAGAAGATTAATATAATTTTTAGGAAATGAAAGAAAATAATTATTCGTATTAAACAAAACAAAGAAGGCAAGAATTGAACTTTTTCAAGGGATTCACTGGCTTATGTGAAAACTCTTGATACATGTTTAATTGTAAGACACACCAAAATATATAGTTTTAATTTTTTTCTTCTGTATGAATCTTAAATCTCTTTCACCTACATTAAACTCATTGAGAGCATGAAACTGTAGCCTAATGTTTGTGCTTACAGGAAAGCAGCAAGTCATATGTGGAAGACAAGTAAGAACCTGTTCATTTTCAGCCTATGGATTCATACTGCCTAGTGTTGGGGGGATGTTGTTTGTGTTTTTTAGTGTTGGTGGTGGGTTTTTTAAACCTGGGAAATTTTGATTTTAGCTTGAACTCCAGGACAGCATTATAAAATATAGTTACAGTGTCAAAGGATCTAAGTATAGAGATAGACCTACCAATTTAGGTTCTTACATTTAATTTTATGGATCTAATTTGTGTAAAAGAAGGTTGAACTGGTGATAAGAGAATTCATGTGATAAGAGAATTCTTGTGATCAAGATCTGCAGTTTCCATGCCTTAGCTACTGACATGGACATTCAACAAACTGCATCAAGAAAACCTATCCTGATACTTTATGCTTGAAACAAAGAAAAGGTAATTCTATTTTCAGCTCAAGTGGAGGTTTATAACTGGATAAAACTCTATTCAAGAATTTCTTATTCTTTTTACTCCTGCATCTCAGTACATGTAGTCACACTTTCCATGACCCTACAGTCAACACTTTGCAGGAACTCATCCTCAGATTCAGAAGCGCTCCAAGATATTTTCTGTGTCTTTTCCAGAGACACAAAAGTAACACCTATGACCCCAACAAAAACAGTGTTCTCTGATTTGGTCATAGGACTAAGCAACTGAGAAGTTGCTGCAAAAAATTGGCAGACTAGATGAGTTAGAGGAAATGCTGAAATACTTCAAGACTTTATGTCTTAAAAAAGCGGAGGGAGAAGTGTGAAGATCAAACAGATGGAGGTTGTCAAAAGCCTTTATTAATGTTTGATTTTATGTATCACACTATATGAGACACTTATACACTCAATCTTTTTACTGCACCAGATATACATTAGATAGGATCTGTGTTGTCTGGAATGGCTGATAAAAATAAAACACCTTTTGTAATTGCAAGAAAAGAAGTAGTAAGAGTTATTACACAGGAAGAAGATTTATAATGCTGCCACAGGGCACATTACAAACAACCAGGAAAACAAATGAACATTAAAGGCCAGAGGATGATGACTTTATTGTTCTTTAAGATCTGCCCTCACCATATGGTCTACAATCTCTGATTGTTTTTACCTTTCCCAATGTTTTATTGTCCCTTCGTGTTACACACATAAAATGTTAGGAAAATTAACCACTGGCACATTCTGATAAGATGGTTTTCAAACATAAATTGAAAAACCTTTCAGCATTTTTGCCTTTGAAAATAATGCTAGCTTCATTTTTATGTCTAGGTTGAAAACCCTTATTTGTTTTCTAGGAGCTGCCAAATGGTGTTCAAAATGATACCTGAGTGTATCTTGCAACAGAAAAACGTCTGTTCTAATGCAGTCAGAGCCAAGTCTTGCCACTACATCAAAAATTAGGTAGACAAGAAGGGAAAAGGGCTTACAAAAAGGTGAGAGCAGCTCTTCATGCTGCATACTCCCCACCATCTGACTATGTCCAGAGCATGTGCTGCCAATATTTCCATCCCAACCCTACTGGTGCCCACTCATAGCTCATGTACCTTCTTCCAGTTACTCCAGAGCACCCACGTGACATGTGTGGTCCATATGTCCCAGAAGCTGAGGTTGTTTGAAGTGCCAAGCATTCCTCAATTTTCCAGGGGTGCCCCATGTTGCCTTTTTGAGCCCTCCTCACAGCTTCCTTCATCACCAGTAGGACAGAAGAGGTCAACTGATGGACATTTCCAGCTCTCACTGCCTCACCCTTTTCCTCTGCCTTGTGACAGAGATAGCTTCAAGCAGCATCCTGGAGCACTGCCTCTGCTCTGCCTCCCAAAAGCAAAGCAGTGACTAGCTAGTGACTAGCTTCCCCTGCATATTCTTTGAGTGTATAAGAAAGACTAGACGTTAAGCCTGGCTCATTTTCCCCTCAGTCAATGCCTGTGGGAGTATTACACCCTATAAAGTTAAGATCTGTGAATTTGAAATACGTGTTCAACCTTCAGTATTATAATGGTTCTTTATGTTCTTCTCAGCATGGGAAAAAGCTTCATGAAGTAGGAGCTGGAGTGTGATAGAGAGCTGTTCTGTGCAATGGCAATGCAACGTCCTGAAATGGTGAAGAATTTCTCTGCACAAGAACAACTGCACCTCTTGAATCAAGCACATCAGAAGTGAATCCAACAGAAAAAAGGAAGATGTAAAAGATCTTAAGTCTAACGATAGAGTAAAAGAAATTGTTGGTTACAAGCAGGTGCTATGGGAGTTTCACTGTGGATCTCAGGACACAGAGTTCTCTCTTCTGATGACATCACAGTAGATGAATGGGAGGTCAAAAGGACCCTAAAAGCCCTTCTTCTCCAAAAAAAGGTGGCAATATTTCACAGCCTAAGGTGGGTAATGCAGACATTCCTTTGTTCATCACTGATTGCATGTACGACAGCACAAACGTAAGATCTTTTACTTCTTTTCATATTGTTTTTTAGACCACTTCTTTTTATAGAGTGAGAGGTCATATTTTCTCCAGAATTAATAGAAAATACTATTGATATTCTATAATATACTATGTATTGTGTATATAATTAATATTATTAATTATGAAGGACCAAGATACTGTAAACAGTTATGTAAACAGTGACTCTATTTAATGCTTTCACTACAAGGGGATTCAACCTTGTCCAAAAATACTGAATTCTGCAAGAATTATAATAATTCTCACAGGCTGTAGTGACAGCTATTAACAAAGGAGCAGCTGATCTGCTGTAGATGCATCAGCTGCCACACTGAGTCAACTGTGAGGCCGCAGCGAGCTGATGAGTCCCGCTTATGTGCATGTTTGTGTAAGTAATCAAAACAAAAACAGTCAGAAACACCTATAAATAGAAAGAGTGGCATTGTTCATAGCTGTAAATTTCTGCTCATGTAGTGACTCAGTTGGTAATTTGTTAGGTGTTTGTAGGTCTTGTCAAATGCCAGCTAGTATAATTGACTGGTATTAGCACTGTTTGCAAAACAGACTTGTAGGGTTATAAAACAGGCTTTATAAAAACAGGTGAGAAACAAAAAAAAAAAAGGCAAGAATGCTTTCCTAGACAAGGTTATTACATTAATCTTAAAGTAATGAATTGATAAACTACAACAACTCCAATGCCTCTGCATGCTATGTAAATTAAATGTACATCTGATTCAGAAAAAGCCGATTTGCTCAGTGTTAGCTGTATATCTCCCTCTGTTAACTTTGCAGCCATCACATTCACTTCTGTGTAGGCATCACCTCCTCTGAAGAATGCCACGTTACACATGACTTTTAAGCCATAGTCATATTTTCACACTATTTTGTAGTGCAGTGAAGGGGAAGGATAAGAAGTGACCGATGTAACCAATGACTTCTTCACTTACTTCAAGCAAAAGAAGAATCCAGGAAATGAAGACAAAATCAGGCTGCTAAAAATTAACACAAAATAACAGAGGTCAGAATATGGAAACAAAAGACCAAAGTATAAACCTCGTGAAACTAACAAGACATATCCCCATAACATATGCACAGCTTGCCAGCAGAAGGGTAGGAAAAAAATCCCTGCTTATTATCCAGCAGTGAAGAAAATCTATGAATTTTGTGCCCTTTTTGAGACTTGCCTAACTGAAATTCCCCATCTATTATCACTGGCTTTCACAGTTGATTACTTCACACCAATGGGACAAGATCTCAGCCCAGAACAAGGGGAAAAGATGTGTGAATACATTTAAGTGAGATAAATGTTTGGAAATCAGCTGTCCCTGATGAATTTAATTCTAAAATATTTATCAAAATGGCAGAAATAAACACATTCATTAGCAGTTTTTTTGAAAATTTATAGGGAGAAGAGGTGACCTAAATGCAGACTAACCCTAAGAATAGTAAAAAGAAGTGAGCTGGACAATTTAATGGGGAATTTGCAGGTTTTTCAGCTTCATTGCGGACCCTGAGTAACCTCGATACAAGTAACAAACCATTTCCAAGTAAACAAGAGACTGAAAGATTACAGGATTAATAGCAGGTAATGTGGATTTGTAAAAACATTAAATGTGTCAAATCAATATAATTTTATCCTACAGTGGGGTGATTAAACTTGTGGATAGAATGGGAACACAGGAACATAGAAATATCTTTCATATCACAAGAATAATAAAAACTTTTAATGGTGTCCTATGATACTCTATAAGCATTTTAAGGAGAGATGATGTATACAAAATTTATTACAGGACAATCCAGATAAATCTGCTGCAGAGTGGGTGTAAATCTTATTGGAAAACTGTAATCAGAAGGGTATCAGGTGGGAATTACCACCCACAGTAGAAGAGGTCTGCTCAAAATCCCTTTTTACTTAAATCTTTTTAATTAATGAATTTGATGGTAAAGTTAAAACAAGTTTATTAAATGCACAGATGATGGAAAATCAGGTGAGACTGAAAGCATATTGAAACATAATATTAGAATTCAAAATTATTTTATAAATTGCAGAAATGATCCCACAATTAAAAAAAAAAGAATTAAATTGTGAGAAATGTAGTGTGCAGATGTGCAAGTAAAAGGTGAAAAGCAACCTGCAAGAATTCAGTCCTATGGGAAGAAACTGTGTAAGTATGAAAAGGTTCCTCTCAGAGGATCATTTTTGAAAGACAGCACAGTTTTAAGCCATCTATGTGTCTACACTCTGCATCTGTTACCTAGTCTTGTTTCCCATATACCAAGAAAAAAGTTTAAAATTTAATATCAGCTATGTACACTGAATATTTTAGGTAAGGTAAGATCTAATTTGGAGAAATTTATATACACTTCAGGAAAGGATGATATCCATTCTATAGGTAAACAATTCCAGAAAACAATAGTTACCTAGACAGAAATTCTTCTTTATTATTGCCTTCAGAAGCAAACATTCCTTGCCTGAGTTTTTCAAAATGTATCTGCAGCAGACCTGGTGGATATTTGACCTCTAGATTAGCTGGTTGGCTCAGCATGTGAGGATGAAATTTAGAGGGAAATTACAGCAATCTCTGAATTCTTAGGAATCTGCAATAAATAAAATCATCACCAGTTTCCAAGAAGATGTCTCTTTTTTTGTTATACTATGCAATATGCAATACCAATTCTTTTCACAGGAGTTTTGAAGGTTTGGGGGCTGTAACAGCCTATACCATGTCATTCAGAAACCATTTTTATTCATCCATGTATTTTCCTATATCTAGGATGTAGGATGCTGTCCTGATATAATTCTTGGAAAGATGAAAATGGCTTTAAATCCCACCTCCCCACTCTTTTACTGCCTGGAGCTCTGGATTAAAGAAAACCATGAAATTCATTGCTCATTCAAAAAATCTGAACACCTTAATAAGAGTACAGATCTGGTTTGTGTCACTCAGAGACACAACAAAAAATGGTAAACTGCCTCTGGGAAGGGCTTGAGGTACGTGGAATATCTTGATAGGCTGTCTACAATAGGTCAAAATTTTTTAATCCATCGAAATTGAGATGAATTTGTCCAATTCCTTCAGGTTCTTGTCCCTTCACATAGTAGTTTGTGTTCTTCAAGTATTCTCTTTCTGTAGGAAAAAATAACTACAGAAAACAGCTTTTTCAATAATTTCTGATTCACAGCTAAAAAACATCATGTGAAACGCAGTCGCATGAGCAAGTTCTCACATAAGGCACTAGAGCAGGGAAATTACCTAGAAAGAACTTGAGAAGATGCCCTGGGAAAAGTAGAGTGTTGCAGCTAAAATATTTTGGCTTATCAGTTTTTGCTGAATACTGGGAGTTCTGTGCAGAATATGCAGACTGTCTAGGTTGCTGTTGTAAAAAAGCTGTCAAGCAGCTCTAAATGTTCTGAAGATTATTGGGTTTTTAAAAGCCCACAGGACTGTAGTTGTTTTTGAGTCTTCATGTTAAATTATTATATAATCCAAGTGGCTAGTTATTTGTTGTTACCAGGGGTGTTTTTCTTTTAATATCAGTGCATTTCTTCTACCAGTAAAATCCTTTGTAAAATTCTCAGTAATTTTATGTAGCTGTTGGTCTCTTCAGTCTTCAAAAAGCACACTGTATTGCTTGAAAGAGCACCAACACTCAGAATCCTCTTAATAAATTACTCAAATTAAAAGAACAGGCTTTTTTTGTCTAGATCAGTTCTGCTAAGAAGATGAGCTCTAGTTGCTCAAACATTGTGTTAATATTGATAAATACTGTAAGGATAGGTGGAAAATAAAAGCTGTGTGAAATATATAGGATATGTGGCATTTGTAATGTAAGGATATTTCTTGAGAATATTGTTGAAAAGAACAAAGAGAAGACACAGAAAAAGTAATAAACCCCACCTAGATACGCAGACCCTCAGGAAAAAGAGATAACAGAGACAATATCTATGACCAGATCTCCCAGCTCACAGATTGAGGGAACACAACTGAACAAATCACTCAAGGCCTTGGAGAGGTTCCATCAGCTTTTTGTAACTGATAAGAAGGGGTGCAGAGGTGGAAAAAGAGTGTCACAGGTCTCTCAGAAAAAAAGCAAACATTTTCAGAATCTTTAAAGGGTTTTAAGGCAATGGATGAAACTCACTGTAGGATGTTAGGGGATTAAAAACAAAAGTGGACAGAGCTGGCTGAGGTAAACATTGAAGTGAAATCAGGTGATCACAGATCCACAGAGACAAGAAATCAAGAGCAAAGGAAACATCTTTGATATATAAGTGAATGAGCCTTTCCCCTTGCTCTGGAAGGCTGATGAACACCCACTGCCTGTCTGAGCTGAAAGAGTAGTCAGGACTTTTACTAAAATGGTCAGGAATACCTAGTTTTTGTCATTCTTCATAAAAAAAAATATTAATCTGCAGCGTCTGGTGGGCAACTTCACCTCTTCCAGTAAAATTATATTTATTTGCCAATTATTCATAAGAGGGAAAACTGAGATCACCCAACAAACCAGTGGGAGAAGAGAAGCCTATGAAACAGTCACGGTCAGAGTAGTCTGCCTTGCACAGCAGTCCATGTTGTGGTGGCTCCTTGTACTTGCCCATCCTGGAGTACACTGCCTGTATTCTACCTTGCTTATATGTTGTTCCTCATCCAAAACCCTCAGTCTAGTCTAGTCTAACAAGTCCAGTCTAGTCTAGTCTAACAACTTTGATACCCCATTCAGTAAGTGAAACAGTAGAAACCACTTGTATGGAAGGTAGAGACATATCCTGTCTCAATGAAGATCTGTAACAGACTGTCCTGGCCCTCAGCCATCAGTTCTAATGACCACCTCATATACATAATAAACACACTAATGGTCTGCTATCCCTATGACTGTGACAATCTTGAGATTGTTATTAGATCTTTAAAAATTCCAGATCTCATTTTTTATAATAGACTAATGCAATATTGTATCTGAAGAACAAGCAGCTAAACTAAACTATCTTTTGCAGATCAAAGTATTTTTCTTCACTGTAATACACTGACTTCTGCACATGAAACCTAAGTGAAGGATAAAATTGGCACATTATTGAAATTAGTGCTTGCCATTTTAAACATACAACACACTCTATAAAGAGGCAAGAAGTAATGAGTACAAAATGAAAGGGGAAATTTAGGCTAGATGTGAGGAAGAAATTCCTTACTGAGAGGATGGTGAGATACTGGAGCAGGTTGCCCAGAGAAACTTTGGATGCATCATCCCTGGAAGTGTTCAAGGCCAGGCTGGATAAGGCCTTGAGCAGCCTGGTCTACTGGGAGGTGAATGGCAGAAGAGTTGAGACTAGATGATCTTTAAGGTACCTTCCAACCCATAACAGTCTGTGTTTCTATGATTCTTCTTTATTTTTAGCTCTGTGTATGAAAACAAAAACTGTAGCTTTTGAAAAATGAAGGGGGGGGTAGCCACTATGTACTACTAAAATAACAGCACATTGACATCCCTTACATTTTGGGTTGTGGCTTAATAGTTTTTTTTAAAAGAAACAGCTACCTCAACAAAGTAAAAGTACAGTCTAGTCATAAAATTCATGCTAAGTGTACGAAGATCAAAGCCTACTCTGTGTCAGCCAATTGCTTGCTGCAGTATTAGGTTAAATTGGCAACTACATTGTCAGTCAGTCATTAGAATAAGCAACAGGGAAAAAGAATCCAAAGATGGATAGTTGCTCACCTGTATTTATCTACAGAATATATTCAAACTTCCAAAACTACAGTACCATTCTCAGCTGCTTTATAACAGCTGAAATATCTCACAGGCATCACAAATAACATAAACATAACCAAAGGTCACTGAATCTAATACAAATTTCTAAATTGATATCCTAGGGTGAAAAAGGAGATTTGCCATCTGAATTCTGTATGTGACAATAGGAACTTACTTTAGGGGCAGGGTTGACATAGGAAATGTCAAAGATTTTTTGTAACTCAGTTAAAAGGATTCTTGCTGTTGAGTGCATCAGAGCTGTCACAGCATATTTTCAGTGTCTCTCCAAAAGGACTGATGCTAGGACTGACTATGCTACTTTTGAACAGCTACAGTTGTTTTCATAGTGTATGGCCACAGTAGAAGTTGTGGAAATTTCAAAATTTCAGCAAAAATTACTCACTACATAAATTTATATAAATGCATTTTTAATAAGTACTTGATAAATATCAATAGCAATTATAAAAGCTTTACATTAGGATCATAAAACATCTTATTTCTCTCTTAGAAATTGGTACTACTTTACAGCTCATTACTTCCATTTTTTTCTTCTTTCATAAAAGGTAAGAGAATACTAAACACAGTTATCTTTTCCTTTGTAATTTTAGCAGGTGGTGCTGATAAAATATATCTTTCTGTTTTCCACTAAGTTAAAAATATCACAAGGGAGGTCAGGTGTGCAGTAATACAGAGATTTACATAACAGGATTACTTGAAAATAAGCAATTAGTTTTTCTGCTGAAAAAATATAGGGTAAGAAACTCAAATTTTCCTTCAAAATCTGTTATGCTGAAATTGAAAGAGCAGGAGAAGAACAGGAAATGATAAAAAACCCATTCTGCCCATTGTGCACCACATATTTTCTTGATGCACTTAAAAGATATGCTGAAAACTATCACAAAGAACATGGGACAGCAACAGCCTTTACAAAAGGTACCAAGCAGAACAATTTATAATTGCTTAAATTTTGTTTCACAGATTTTTTTCACTACTTCTCTTTTTAAAACATCATTGTGAAAATCTAATTTCCCAGATAGAAAATCGTGACGTTGTAAACTTTCATAGGAAAAATCCAGTATAGCACTCATCCATTGCACAGTCAGCCTTTCTCTCTTATGTGAATGGCCATTTAAACTGCAGCAACTGGTCCTCCTTCATTGCTGAAAATTATTCTTTCTAAACAACTTAGTTTGTAGAAGTAAGCTTGCTACTGAAAACTCCATGGGACAATGACAAACACACCTCTTTCTAGTACAAATCATGTATAGGACCAAAGATAGCCAATTATGCAAGATGGTCTGTAGCAAAAAGTGGTAGAACTGGCTGGCAGGCATGAATCAGATGATCTGATGGACACAGTCCAACCTTTTTCGAGACGAATTGAGGCCTGGCAGAGTGAGTTATCAGGTCAAAGTGTAAGGCAATCTGCTTCACAACTATGAAGGGCACAGCAGTTCAACTGAGAAATGAAAGGAAATGAAGTGTTTTGGGCCTCACTATGTAGAGGATATGCTGGAGGACCTTGTGTCCACATTGCCAACAGTGCTCTCCAGACAGCCCCCATCTGTGACTGCAGCCTTGGTGACACTGGTAGGGGAAACATTTTGAATGCACCAGGAGCATACCCAAGAAACTTCAGGTGTGGGGAATATTACCATGCGTCTTCCTGCACACTAAAACACTCATGTGCATGCCACATAGGAAGACAATTCTTGCAAGTAGCCCTTGCCAACTATTGTATGGAGCTTCAGAGGTGTGGGTTTTCACAAGAGTTGTTAGTGGAACTATCAGAGGAAACTGAGAGCAAGGTTCTGAAAAGGTGCCAGATGAGAAGCTCTCCTGAGCACTGGAAAAACATACCAAAACTTCCCAGAAAATTAAAACCACATTCATTGGTTGGAGAAGGTAAATGTGTGTGACTTTTGGAGCGTGATGTTCATGGAATATAACAGTCAAGTAAAACTAGCTTCATCTTTTCTGATACTGACTAAATATAATAGAGCACAGATTAGAAAATCACCCAGCATTCCATAATTCCAAGTCATTAATTTTGCCTTCAGGGTAGGTAATATCTCAGTCTTATGCAATATGAGGTCTAACTAGATAATCAATCTACTGGTTCCTTGAACTCTGACCATCTTTTACACTGTGGAAAGATACAAAGTAAAACTCAGACATAAATGGATTAAATAAAAGGATAATAAGTGTAATAAGGTTTCACTAACTCTTATTCAAACAGCATCATTTTCTGAATCCGTGGCAAGATTTCTACTTGGCTTTTTGCAGAATGATCTTTTTTGTGGAGATGGACTTACTCAATATACAAGTACAGTCAAGAGAAAAAAGAATCCAAAAGGTACAATACAGTTTTGTAAGTGTTATACCTTAATCCTAAATGCTTTTATAGCTGCAAATGCATTAAGGGATGCATCCTGAGAACGGTTTGGCATTTCAGATGACAATAATAGGGATAAACACGTTTTGAACATCCACAGATACCCAATCCATGGACTGTGATTTGCAACTGTGTTGACATCGTACTGCTAGTGATACTGGGTGATGTGAAGACAAAGTGAAATTACTTTCTTTCATGGGATTAATGTTTACAAATTATTGCAGAACATTCAGCTCTTTTTATAGCCTATGCATGTACAGGACATATGAATTTATAACAGCAAACTTTGTTTTACTGGATTCTGAAAAGAACAATTTTTATACTACTTTAATTTTCATTTCAACTTCTAGCCTTCCGTCTTCCAAATGACAATATCCCAAAAAACAACAAAAACTCCACAAACTAAAAACGCCAACCCATCTTTAAATCAGAATTGTTTAATTCACAGGAAAAGGCAGCTACATTCTCTGTTACCCTCTTAGTATTTTCATTATTTTTTCCCCGTAATAAAAACTCCAACTAGCTCATTAATCAGGAACACTCAGATAAAGTTTTATTATTAAAAAATGCAGTTCCCTTACTATACCTTGAATGGGATTTCTGATTGTTTGTGACTGACACAGACAATTGGATTGAATTGAATTTTTAGCCTTTTGTATAATTTCATGTGAAAATCTGACATGCTCAAAATGCCAAATTGCTTAGGAAACTAATGGCAACTATTAGCTACATCATAATTTTTACTATGATTTTTTTAAAGTAAAGTCGGCCCAAAAAATATTTTAACCCAGCTGTTTCAGACAATTTTTTTTCATAACTGCATATCTGGTCATCAATGGATGAAGATGGGAATAAGAAAATCTTCAGTCAGATCTTAGGGATCTGAGAGCTGTTTTCAGTACATAAAAACCAACTCTCCCAATGCAATTACAGATTCATTTACAAAATCTGCAGGTACTGCAAATTCAATTGTATCTTCCTATCGCCAGTCAAGCTTAGCACTTCAACAATAATTTACTCATAATCAGACTGAGTCGAAGCCAGCTGTGCCTCAGAATTGAAAATACCTTATATTTCTTTAGGACACTTTGGCTAAAAAAATATTAGCATGAGATCAGAACACAAGTTTATGCAAATACAATCATACAAACCTTCTCTTGTCATGTCATCATTGTGGCATAAAAAATCATCCTCAACCCAGGATTTATGGGTACTTCATTGTTATATAATACTGTGCAACAATTTAGGAGAAATGGAAAATACATACAGTATTACTAAAATTCAATGATTTGACTTTTTAAAGATAACATCAAAGTCAAAAAACAGAGAAAAAATTTTGACCAATTATTTGAATTCATTACCTGTTTAGTTTCCTTAAGACACCATACTGTGTGACTCAAGAAACATGCTCTTTCTTCTCTGAAATGTATTTCAATGGATGTTGTCAACTTCTTTTAATAATTTCACCTTGAAATAATTCTTAGAAAGGGATGAGACAGTAATTGCAAGAAATTCTCTGAAATATTGCTCTAAACTTGAAAACCTAGTTATGCTTGGCTGATTTTTTGGTTCATTAAAAAGGGCAAAAGCAAGTTTTCCCAATTTTATTCCAGATTTGCTAAAGATTGTCTGAAAAATGAAACTTACATACATCTAGTTTTAATTCAGTTACACTTTTAGTATGGAAAGTTCCCATTGACTTCAGCGTGGCAAAAGTTGCTAGACCTGGACCATGACAGAGGATCCCAAGAATCTTCATATGAAGTTCACATTTGAATTTAAACATAATCTTAAAGAAAGTCAAAACAACAAAGAAATGTTTTCCTTTCTGTCCAAAAATTCAAGCTTCCAAACTCTGTTCCAAGAAGGATTAAACAAGTGTGGTTTATGTTGAGACAGAACATGCAGACACAATTAGTGTCCAGGCATCTCATATTTTAGAGGACTCATCTAACTGTCTAATGGACTTTTCCTTGTGTTCCTCCATTGCCAGCTTCATCCTTTACCACATGATGAAATTTTTCACAAAGAAAAAGATATATTTTTAGTTAGCAGGATGGGAAAAATATCACTGGCAACTAGCTACTGCAAGATGTAACTCCTGAGCCTAAGCTTGAAGAATTTGTTACTGCTATTTTTTTTTTTAATAATATAGTAATTTGGAGGACTAATTATCTGAAAATTATATCACTGCATTTAACTCTATTCATGTTACTACTTATTTTTTTTGTTTTCCAAAATTTTTAGTTCTTATTACTTTGACCAAATAGGGATTGGAGGCCTCAAGAGCCTTTGTAAATCTAACAGGAAATTCTAAATGGCAAAGGTGCTTTTATAGCTTCCATGCTAGAATATATTTGCCTTGATATGATAATTTCTTTTTCCATATTTTTCAAAAATAAAGAAAAAAACACAACTCAAACAAACCCTCAGAGAAGCTAACCAAAGATAAGGATAGATACACCACTTCTAGGTACAGACCAGAGAAGCCTGAGAAGACAGACTGTCTACATCTGAGAAGTCTGGGACTG
This sequence comes from Notiomystis cincta, assembly GCA_013398075.1. Lineage (NCBI taxonomy): Eukaryota > Metazoa > Chordata > Aves > Passeriformes > Notiomystidae > Notiomystis > Notiomystis cincta. The sequence goes on along the minus strand of VZRX01009165.1, from coordinate 189,775 downwards.
ACCAAAAAAGTGAACAGCTTCCACCTACATGTGCTTTTGGCTTGTCAGAAGAAGAGGTTTAGTCACTGAGAATGAAGTTGGCAGATGGCACCTACTGTAGATGGGGCAACTTCTTCCAGAAGTTGATCCCACTGCTTTTCACATTCTTATCCCTTGCTGCTCTCCCTTAGTCTTTCTCTATGGCAGCAGCAACAGCAATAAAAAGTCATATTGAAACTCTGATTTAATTCCCTTGTTCCATCTTTCCATCTCCATATCCATAAGCAGGGCTCGGTCCTGGCCCCTTCTCTGACCTCACCTGGTATCAGGGAACCTTGGAAAGGTGATGCAGGGAGAATGAGGGGAGAAAAGTGACAGGAAAAGGAGAAGCTTTTTGAATCTTGTGACATCTTAAGATGAAATCCCTCTCATGCAAAAATGTGATGTGAAAGGAATAAACCTTGTGAGAGAAACACAGATTTCAGACACCTCCCAGATTCTTCCAAAATCCGTCTGCTTCCAGCATTCAGTTTTCCTACAGAGGGTCTACATTATTATATATCTTTATTGCTACTATATTTAACGTCCAGGCTCCATACTAACTACTCAGATCAGGATAGCCAGCTGGGTAACCTTTGCAGTGTGGGGAGAATCAGGTGTCTGAGGCGCATTCTTCACTAGCACACACTGCTTATCCTACAATTAGGTCAGAGGTGTACAATCCCCAGGGCCATGAAATGTCCCTATTACGTGGGAATATTTGAGGGGGAAGGGAAGGAGGACACAGCCTACTTCTAGTCTTTCAAACTCCTTTGCCTTTATTGACAGAAAGACCTTTCAGCTCTGAAAAAAAGGCTGGGCTGCAGAAGGTGGATCATGACACTGTGACACCCAGTAATTTTATTATCTAGTACATCTTGAAGCTTAACTGTTAGATAGTGACTCCAGTTAACTACTGGGTGATCCACTACTTTCAGTTCAGAATTAGATGCCTGTCTCAGGCGGGGAATCACAAACCCAGGGTCTTGCACTTAGCAGACAAAACAAACTTTTGGTCCAAATGTTTGGACAATGGGCTAGTTGGTCACCTCTCTGATCGAGTCAAGACTGGATTGGCCACTGTGTTCTGCCCCAGCAAGCTCCCCTCTAGTTGCAACACAGTAGGCATCAAGACATGTCAGACCAGAACCTGACAACGAGGTTTTGGGCTTACTCTAGGTTTGAACCCAGTGGTACTCTTCTCACAAGTCCTAATAGTTGGGCAAAGTCTGGATTGGTGTTGAGGGCTGCTGCCAGGCTGAATCACCCTCAGCTGTAACTTACCGATTTTGTCACAGGTTGATGGGCCACCTTCACCTAACCCAGGGAAAGGACATATACCAATTATCTATATGGTCCAGTAAATATGGAAATAAAACCTCCACCTTCCCCCCAAAAAAGAAAAGTGACCTCAGGCCGAAAACAAAGTTTTCTGGCCCTGGGAATACGTAGCTCCCGGCTTTCCCCTGAGACTAAGAGAGGGACAGCCACCGCAACCATCGGTCGATGAGGAAAAGTGGGATGGATCTTCAGCCAGGTGAAGCTCCCGCTCGCAGGAGAGTTTGGGGAAGCTGCGAGAAGGCCAAGCGAGAGGTGGCAGCAGCGAGTCGCCGTGCAGCCCGGTGGCGGCGGTCGGCCCGTACCGCGGCCGCCTCGCCTCAGCCCGGCGGCAGGTACCGCTGCCGAGCCCGCCGCGGGGCTCATCCAGCACCTGTCCGGCGCGGCGCTGCGGGGCTGGAGGGGCGCGGGGAGGACGGATGGGAGCGCCGTGTCCCGCGGGAGTGGCCGGCCTGGCCGCTCCTGGCGCCCGGGGAAACGCGGGTCCCTCCCTGCGGGGCAAGCGCTGGGACTGGGGGTCGGGCAACAAATGACCCGCTGTAGGCACTGCCCGGGCGCCTCGGCCGCGCCTGTGGCTGTCCCCAGTGCCGCGCTGATGCTCGGCCCGCTGCGAGCGTGAATTAGGAGCCGTTACCCCGGGCAACAACCCAAAAAAATGGGGTAGTTTTGTTCAGGTACCAAAACTCCGAGCGGCGAGTTGAAGGGAGCCGTGGAGTGGCAACTTTCAGGTGAGTGCTGCAATTGCATTCCACACAAGTTTCTCAACGAAGGGTTAAGCGTGCGCAGGAATAAAACATGACTTCCATATTCCTCACCCTATTCGCTCGCAAGAAGACTTCTGAAAACATGGTAGGATTCCCACCTAGGTTTCCCAAGAATGGGAAGAGAGACCTGAGGTAGACGCGAGCCGAGGAACGAGCTCTTGCTTCCCTGTTGCTGTCACCGTTTTGGCTGGCAGACCTCAAGTTCCCAACCCATGACAGCAGGAGCCGCGGTCACTGCCGAGGGGCTGCTCCCCACCGACGACCCCCGCCCCAGGGTGCGCTCCCACACCTGCGCCCGCCGCCCTGCCTCCCCCTTCCCCAGTAAATCAGAGCATCCCCCGCGGGGGTCTGGGGGAACACGGGGACGCGCTGCTCTGCGGCGAGGCTGGGGGACCCGGCCCGGCCCTACCTCAGCCCCGCCCGGCACAGGCGGCGGCGCCTCATCGGTAGCGGGGCCGCCCGCCCCCCTCTCTCCCCCCCCAGCGCCGGCTGCTCGGCCGCGGCGGGCGCGCTCCTGCTGGGGAGGGGACGGGCAGGGAGGGGCGGAGGCAGGC